>CAUYRH010177127.1:0-30609 GCA_963574655.1 Perodicticus potto
GGCGGCTGCAACCAAAAAATGGCCGGGTGTTGTGGCGGACGCCTATAGTCCCAGCTACTTGGGAGGCAGAGGCAGGAGACTCGCTTGAGCCCAGGAATTGGAGGTTGCTGTGAGCTGTGATGCCACCGCACTCTATCCAGGGTGACAGCTTGAGGCTCTGTCTCAAAAAAAAAAAAAAAAATCTAAACCAAAAAGGATGGTGGAAAAACATTGCTACCCCATGACAAGACAACGTTCTGTGTCTGTTTTTGTAGATTGTCCTATTTTCACCTCATTTAGGATAAAACAAGTGGGATGGCGTTCTGATCATAAATCTGCGGAATGAGTAGCCTTGTCATTAGTTTTGTTTCCCTATGTCAAGGTGTGTGAAAATTTTTGAAATGTTCTGGAAACTCATTTGTAACTATGTGACTTTTTAGAGTTGTAGTCATGTGTATACTGTTTAATATACACCCCTTTCTTTTACACTTGAGAGAACTGTAGCCTGAATGGTAAATTATTTTATCTAGGGTCCCACAGCCACACTTTGCCTTAGCCAGAACCAATATTTGGATGGCCAATTCTGTACTCTGTCATCATACGAGCACTGTGGGAAGAGGTAAGACCAGTTTTATTCACAGATTATGTGAAAAAGCTTCTAAACCTTCACTCCTTAAAAACTACCCTTGATGCCTGAAATTCTTCCCATAGGGACCCATTTGATATTACTCCTGGTAATTCCATTAAGGGATGCTATTGTGTTTGAGGGGAATGGAAAGGAATTCAAACATAAAATTACTGAAGTCTGGTGTAAACCTATCTGTCAGGTCATCCCTCCTGTCTGGAACAGCCTAGAATATCATGAAGACCATGGGAAGTTTCGATATAGAGACAATGACAGAGCCTGTTAAAAAGGGCAAATTTACAGAATCAAGGGAAGACAGGGAGAAGAACGGGCCCCGATGACTCTTTTATGTTTTTTCTGCATAGATGACAGCCATATTTAAAAGGGAATGTCCCTGTGAGGAACAAAGGCAAAATACCCAGCATTTTGCCCTCAGATCAGAGCCCCAGAGATCTAGGTTAACACAAAAATGTAAGTAAGAAAACAACAACAAAAGCAAAGAAAAAACCCAAGAGAAAGCAGCAAGATGAGAAACTGGTAGTTGTCAGATGAAATTGAAGTAATTCAAGCCTCGATACAGCACAACTGTTACTGTATATGTCACTGTATCACGTGATTAAAAAAAAATTAGCAGCGTCTTGTCTGCTTTCTTGTCAGTGTGAAGAGAAATGCCGCATGCCACAGATGTTCTTCACAGAAGGATGTCAAACCTGGAATGACAGTGCCAGTAATCAGAGACATTGTACATCAGAGAATGCAAAATGCAACAGATCGCCATCTACCAGCAGTCAATTCCGTCTGATTGCTGCGCCCAACCCGCCCCCTCCCCAACTGTTACATCGTGAAGATGCGACATTGTATCACAGGCGACCCAGTTTCCTGGGAGCTGAGCGCTGGACCCTCTGTCAACCCGCGCCATCTGAAAGGCACACATCTGAGAAAGGAGGGAATTTAGGTTACCATGGCCGTAAAATAAATGATCATCCACAAAAAATTAAACATATTTGTATGAAGGATCAGCTTAGACGTATTAAAAGGAGTTATCGTTTGGGATGTGTCAAGTTACTGGTCTGTGGACCATGTTTCTTGACCTCTTGGTGACTCAACTGTATTGTGAGGACAGTTTGGACACCCCCATTTACTTTACTTTAACCTCATGTCAAGACACCTGGGAACAAATATCAAATATTCTGTCTAGAAATTCCCCGAGACAACAGATTTGAAAATTGTGGAGCCAGGGCCCACTTTAGAAATACATTGATCCAAACAAGATAACATTTAACGTATTTGATTTGGTTTAACAGGAAGTCTCTGTCAAACTTCAAGCACACAAAGGTAGATAAAATACAGTCTAATGCCCTTAATACACTTTTAGTTTATACTTTTAGTTTATTAAAGGAGAGTGACAAGTAAATAAGCAATTCAGATTTCATTTGAAATCTCCACACAAGCCCTCACTTAGGATTCTATGAGGGCTTGATAAGTACAGCTAGTCGAGGAGGCTTACCACCTAGGGTGGAAAGCCAGGGTGGTTTGGGGACGCATGGCATTCAGGCAGAGGTGACATGCATACGGAACTGCCAGGAAGCCAGGGCTGTCCCAGAGGATGGCATCTGTGCATTGAGCTGGAAGATAAGCCAGAGAGGTACACCTACTACAAAGTGAAAATCTAAAATTAACAAGTTGGGCATTATTCCAAAAGCCAGGGAGAACCCAAACTGGTGAGTTGACTAAGGCGGTGCTATGCATCAGCCAGTTGAAGAACAGGCTATGTATCTGAGACTTCAATGTGGGTAAAATTTTCTTAAACGGGGAAGGGCCTTCTAGGGGTCACCACCTAAAAAAATACATCCCCTTTTTCTCTTTTGGAAAATCAGCGGAGCCTGTAGAAAGTGACTTTATTTTTGCTTTGTCTTCTAATTCCTCTTTCCTCTCCCTGGCTCTGCCCATGTAAATGTCCTGTATTTACTTTGGATATTTGTTCTTTTTCTGCCTGCCTAATCAATTCTCCCCCCTACCTGTTTTTTCCATTACGCATTTCTACAGCTAAAAACATCCATTTTGCACTTTTAAGCATTCAGCCATATTGTTTTTTATCTTGGGAACTTAAAAAATACGACATTTTAACATATGCTTCTGTTCTGGGGTGTCTCTCTTTGCTCTTGATTTCCTTTTAACACTTTAAATGTATTTTTATTAGAATATGAAATAAGAACTTTTGTTTTTATAGCAAAGATCCTAGAGGAGTTTGCTTGTTATATCTAAGTGCTTAATTTTGACTCTTTCGAAAATCAACTTCAGTTACTACGACAATATGATTGGAAAAATCTGAACCTATGACCTTTGCATTGTATGACTTCCTGCTCCCTTGTGGGATTTGTTCAGGTCTATGGGGGTGATGGAGAGCGAAGTGGAGAGGGGGAGCAGCGGAGGTGCTGGAAGACCCAGCACCCATGTGTTGAATGTTATAATGATAATATGAAACACTGCAGTCCATGGGCAACCAGGGGCGTATCACTTACAAAGACCCAACCAAACTTACTTTGTGACAAATGAGACAGACATAAGAAGATACTCCATGAACACATAAAAGCTAGAAAACTGGTTTAGCAGGAAAGAACTTGCAGGTTCTAGGTGTTCATGTTCCCAAAGCCATGTCTCTGGACTGTCTCCACAGAAAACTCGCTCTTCCCCTTTTATAAGGTAGATAAGATTATATCTAGCGTTCCTATGTATTACTGATCTGCCTTGTGCAAGTTATTTAATTACTCCATGTCTTAGTCCATTCAGACTTCTGTAACAGGCTACCATAGACTGAGTCACTTATAAACAACAGACATTTGTTACTCACAGTTCTGGAAACTGGAAGTCCAAGGTCATCGGGCAGGTTCAGTGTCTCACTCCCTGGTTCATAGACATCTGTCTTCTTGCTGTGTCCTTAATGGCAGAATAGGGTGAGGGAGCTGTCTCTTTTTATAAGGACATTAATCCTATTCCAGAAGGATTCACCTCTGAAAAGCTCTACTCCCTAATACCATGACCTGGGGGGTTAGGGCTTCAACATAGTCACTTGAGAGGGTCTCAAGCATCCAGTCCATTCAGCACTCTGAATCTGAGCCCCCTGGTCTTTAAACCGGGAATAAAAATAGCTTATCAAAAGTGTATGAAGATTGTCTTATTTTTTGTCCTTCAGAAGCTAAGCCTGAGTCAAGGATTATCTGCAGGGTGATCACAGGAAGCTGTTAACTGAGTAGGAAGTGAGATGGGAGGAAGTCGACACAGAGCATCAGTGAGCAGGACATGCTCAGGGCAACTGGGACTTAAATCCTGCTGAGACCAAAAAGCTAAGAGTTTGGAAAATTTAATTTATACAGTTCTTTTTGACGTCATTTAAAAAAAAATAAAAAGCTACAAGATAGCAGGACAGGTATTTCTGTCTATGAAATAGAAGCATAGTTTCTCAAAGCCATTCATCACCTGAACTGTCTTTTTTATTTCAAAATATTATGAAGGCAGAGTATAAATGTTTTTGGTTCCTTGTATCAGTTTTGTGTGTTTGAATCAGGGCTATCAGTGTGCCCAGCACCCAGTGTTTACTGTGCCCATTAGGGACCTATTCCCTGATCCTGTGCTCTCCTCCCCCTGCTGAGTTTTGCTTCCCTCTGTGCACCTGTGTGCTCATCAATTCGTTCCAGTTTAGCAGCAAGTACAGGTGGTGTTTGATTTTCCATTTAGATATTTCACTTAGAATAATAGTCTCCAGTTCCATCTAAATTGTTACCAAAGGCCTTAATTCATTCTTCTTGATGGCTGATTAGTATTCCATATATCATCATCATATACGTCATACATATATCACATATATGTCATACATAAATCATATTTTGTTAATGCAGTCATAAATTGATGAGTACTCAGGTTGATTCCACATCTTTGCAGTTGTGAATTGTGCTGCAATAAACACTCAAGTGCATGTGTCTTTCTGATAAACTGACTTCTTTTCCTTTGGCTAAATACCCAGTAGTGGGAATGCTGGATCAAATGGCAGGTATAGTTTTGGTTCTTTGAGAAATCTCCATACTGTTTTCCATAGAAGTTGTACTAATCTGCAGTCCCACCAACATTCCTTTCTCTCTGCATTCACACCAGCATATATTGTTTTGGGGCTTTTTTGATAAATGCCATTCTAACTGGGGTAAGGTGATGTCTCATTGTGGTTTTAATTTCCCTAATAATGAGTGACATTGAACTTTTTATCATAATTTTATTGGCCATTTGTATATCTGCTTTGGAAAGCTTCTGTTCTTGTCTTTTGCACACTTTGTAGTGGGGTTATTTGAATTTTTCCATTCTGATTTGCTTGAGTTCTTTATAGATCTTGGTTATTAGTCCTTTAATGGATGTGTAGTTTGTAAATATTTTCTCTCCTTCTGTAGATTGTCTATTTGCTCTGTTGATTATTTCCTTAGCTGTGTAGAAGCCTTTTAATTCAATCACATTCCATTTATTTGTTTTTGTTGTTATTGCCATTGAGGTATTAGTCATAAATTCTTTGCCTTGGCTGATATCTAAAAGACTTTTACATACATTTTCCTCTAGAATTTTTAGGGTTTCATTCCATAGATCTAGGACTTTTATCCATGTTGAGTTAATTTTTGTGAGTGGTCTTTTGCATGTGGCTATTCAATTTTCCCAGCACCGTTTATTGAATAGGGATTCTTTACCCCATGTACATTGTTGTCTGCTTTGTTGAAGATCAATTGGATGTATGGGGATGTTTTATATCTGGGTTCTCTGTTCTGTTCTTTCGGTCTTTGTCTCTATTTTTTTTTTTTTTTTTTTGCCAACACCATGCTTTTTTAGTTACTATAGCCTTGTATATGGTTTGAAGTCTGGTACCCTGGTGCCTCTAGATTTGTTCTTTTCTTTTTCAGATTGCTCTGGCTGTTTGGGCTCTTTTCTGGTTCTAATCAAAGTATAAAATTACTTTTTCTATCTAGTTCTGTAAAATATGATGTAGGTTTTGATGAGGATAGCATTGCATCTGTAAATCACTTTGGGTGATTTTAATATGTTGCTTCTACCCATCCATGAACATAATATGTTTTCTATTTATTTGTGTCACCTGCAACAGTACTTCATATTTCTCCTTGTAGAGATCTTTTACTTCCTTGGTTAAGTATACTGCTAGGCACTTCATTTTCTTTGTAGTTATTTTGAATGGTGTTGAGTCTTTGATTTGACTCTCTGCTTCACTGTTGTTGATGTGTAGGAATGCTACTGACTTATGTACATTGATTTTGTAACCTGAGACATTACTGAATTTATTTATCAATTCCAAAAGTCTCTTGTTGGATTCTTTGCCATTTTCTAGATATAATACCATAACATCAGTGAGAAAAGAGAGTTTGACCTCCTCTTTCCCAGTTTGGATACCTTTTATTTCTTTCTCTTGTCTGACTGCTTTGGCTAGGACCTTCAGCACCGTGTTGAATAGAAGTGGTGATAGTTGGCACTCTTGTCTTGTTCGAGTTCTTAGTGAGAAAGCTTTCAACGTTTCTCCATTTAGTATCATGTTGGCTGTGGGTTTGTCATATGTGGCTTTTATAGTCTTGAGATATGTGCAATCTATGCCTAGTTTCTTGAGGGTTTTTGTCATGAAAATATGCTGAATTTTGTCAAATGCTTTTTCTGTATTTATTGAGATGATCATATGGTCTTTATTTTTGCTTCTGTTTATCCCTTTATCCCCGGGATAAACCCACTTGGTCAAGATGGATTTCTTTTTTGATGTGCTGTTGAATTTGACTTGCTAGGAATTTATTGAGAATTTTTGCATCTATACTCATAAGAGATATTTGTCTGCAGTTGTATTTCCTGGCTTTAAGATTAAGATGATACTAGCTTCATAGAACTAGTTGGGGAGGATTCTCTTTACTGATATTACGGAATAATTTCTACACTAGGGAGTACCAGCTTTTCTTTGTAGGTCTGGTAAAATGTGGTTGTGAATCCATCTGGTCAGGGGATATTTTGTTGTTGTTGGAAGATTTTTTATTACTGCTTCAATCTCATTTCTCATTATTGGTCTGCTCAGGAGTTCTCTTTCTTCCTGATTGAGTCTTGGGAAGTTGGATATTTCCAGGAGTATTTTCATTTCCTCTATATTTTGAGTTTATATGCATAAAGATTATCATAATATTCACAGATGATATTTTGTATTTTTGTGGTATCAGTTGTAATATCTCCTTTTAAATTTCTGATTCATCTTATTTGTGCCCTTTCTCTTCTATTGCTGGTTAATCTAGCAAGAAGTCTATTAATTTTATTTACCTTTTCAAATAACCAATTCTTCGTTTCACTGATCTTTTGTATTTTTTTTGTTTTCTGTTTCATTTAGTTCTCCTCTGATCTTCCTTATTTGCTTTCTTATGTTGGCTTTGGGTGTAGTTTGGTCTTCCTTTTCTAGTTCCTTGACATTTGTTATTATATTAAATTTGGGATCTTTCTGTCTTTTTAATGTAGGATTTAAGGCTATGAATTTCCCCCTTAGTAGCTTTTTCTGAATCCCATAGATTTTGAAAGGTTATGTGCCCTTTGTTATTCAGTTCAAGGATTCTTTTGATTTCCATCTTAATTTCATTATTGACCCAATAATTGCCCAGCAAGAGGTTATTTAATTTTCATGATTTTTCATAGAATTGAGTGTTTCTCTTGGAGTTAATTCTAGTTTTATTGCACTGTAGTCTGAGAAGATACATGGTATTATTTCTATTTTTTTTTCAATTTCAGCCTTTTGAGACCTAAATAGAGGATTTGGCTAATTCATGCCTGACCCCCGACCTGCAAAAACTGTAAAATCAAGTAGGGCTTATTTTAAGCCACTAAATTTGTAGTAATTTGTTACAATGCAATAGAAATCTAGTCTATCTACTATCTTACACCTGCATGCAATTCACACACACACACACCCACACACACACACACACACACACCCACACACACACACACACACACACACACACCCACACACACACCCACACACACACACAATGTCTAAGTTGGCCCCTTTGGTTTTTCAGGGGAAGTTTATTTGGTAGAGAGCTTTGCCTTGAAAAATTCCCTGGAATTTAGTCTTTTATGTCTTTCTCTTTATAGTCCAGCCAGCTCTCATAACTTCTGGATGCTCACCCTTATTCAGACCCCATATGCATGTCTGACCCCCTGTATAAGCCTGAAACCTAGAAGTTTGGTGGGTGGAATTGCCTAACCCTAATGTCCTCATTTACATTTCTGCCATTGCTCGTGGACCCTCTCCTTTGACTAAGTACCTGACCATATGCTATAAAGACAGAGCCTTTAAGTAATAAAGAATCTCCTGGTGAGGGGTCCTACCAAGTGTATTTGCAATAAGTGAAGTCTCTGGGTAGTGTCCCCTTTCAGTTTTTACAACAAGTCATCCCATGAACTTCCACTCAGGACCAGAATGTTTGGTACATTAGAGAATTTGACACAGTCACTCTGCTCTGTTGCAGATTTATTCATGAACAATTTGGAGACATTCTATGAAAAAGATAATCTGTCTAACTAAAGGAAATTATTTTCCAGTCTCTAAAGAAAATGAGATAAATTGTGTTAATAACTTTTAACATATGATGTTTTCCTTCTAAATTCTCTGTAATTATCAGTAGTTGCAGAGAGGGCTTCTTAACCAGGGGTCCCCAAGTCCTTAAAGCATCCATAGATAAAATCCATGGGGGTGGGGAATCTTTGAACTTGGGTGGAAGAAAAGTCTTAAAAATCTTTGTTTCTAGCTGATATTTAGCATTTTCTTCCAGTTTAAACCTAGGCAACAATTCATAGCACTATTAGCAGTATCTATCTTGTTACCAACAGAAGTCACAGCTATTTTCATACCTTGTTTCAGGTGTTCCAGCTCACAAAATATCATTTTCACCCCCATCACACTTCAAAATTATGGTAGTCATCTAGTAAAGTCATTAGTTATTTGATACGTTAAATTAATAGTTATTTACTGCATTTATTAGGGAAGATAGTTATTAGATGTACTCACAGGAAATATATCTTCCTGTAAGAAATGTATAACCACAACCTAAGAAAACACCAGATAAACCAAATTAAGGGACATTCTAAGATGAGTATTTTTCAAAAGTGTCAAGGTCATGAAGAACTAAGGAGACACATACAATGTGGGATCCTGGATTGGATCTGGGGACAGAGGCAGGACTTTGGTGTAAAACGTAATTCAAATAGAGTATACAGTTTAGTTCACAGTATTGCACCAGTATTATCCCTAGACTTGATTAATGGTCCATGGTTGTCTATGATGTTAACTTTAGGAGAATCTAGGTGACGGGCGGACTGAAACACCCTGCATCATTTTTGTAAGTCTAAAGTCATTTTTAAATAAAAAGATAAAGAATTACATTGGGAAGAAAAAGATAAAGCAAAGAACGGCATGTATTAACCTATGATGACTTGTATGTATAATATTTTGATAAAGCTATTTCAATATTATATTTTCCTTTGAAATATTGTGTATTTTATGGTCTAAAAATGTTATGCTGACAAGGGACCCGTAGACTTCCTCAGACTGCCAGAGGCATTAAGGAAGATAAAAATGAAGAATCACTGATTAAAGGCAATTGAAAGTTGCTGATATCAAATGCCAGAATCACTGGATTAAGATCTATGAGGAATCCATGGTGGAAACCTCTCCACTTTGGCTTAGTTTGAATGAGTTGGCCTGGATCCAGAGTCCTTTCATTAGCGTCCTTCAGTGCTACTCTACAGATGTGTCATGGAGCGAAGCCAACTCAGAATGAGCTGGTGAGTCCAACCCACTGAAAGGTCCTGGCCATGAGCCACGTACTCCATGCACTGGGCACTGTACCCTGCTACTCTCCCCACACAGTGGTGCAGAAGGCTCATCTTTCTCTGTCATAACACATTGGTTTTGCACTTGCGTCAGGACTTAAAGTATTAATCACTTCCTGGGACATTTGTTTCTCAGATCAATTTCCAAACCTCTTTAACTTGCACGTATAGGCTTTATCCTTCTGCCAAACAATAATTCAAAAAGATTCTTGTAGATGTTACTGACCACCTCAGCAGGTGCTGATGATAGAGCCAAATTAACAAGAGACTCTTGCTGGAAGAAACATGTTAAGATGGCTTTAGCAATAGACATTTATCCAAATAGCTACATAATGCAAAAGGCAGGGGGAGAAAGAGGAGCACCAAGAAGGAAGGGCGGGATGAGGAATTTGGCTACATCTTTAGATTGTTGGGGTGAAAGAAAAACTTCCTCTTCCCTTTCAAATGCTTTGATGAAAAATCAGTTCACAATTCAACAATTCATAAGAGACAAGATTTCTTATTTCAACATGTATAAATGGCAGCCTTCAGAATGAGAACTCAAAGAAACGAGGGAAATTGTCCATCTTTATGCTTAGGTTCAACAAAGCGTGAATGGCCATGCAGACATGTGGTCAGACAGAAAGAGCAGGACCTAATGCTAACAGACTGAGGGGGATACCCACCTGTCCAGATTCTTCTCGGCCTCTCTGAACATGAATTCCTTCCTTCTGAGTGTGGGGACCTCTTTGAGAGGGAGGTTTCATGGCCTACAATCAAACAAGGTAGGTCAGACAATTACTTACGGCCAGTTTTTACATAGAATAATTTTAGGTTTTATGGCTGGCTTAGGGGTATGGGGAGCAGAAGGAAGACGTTCTAGATTTTCCAACCTGTCCCTGGAAGGAGGGATTCTAGTTTCTATAGCTAGGTGCAGGGAAGAGTGGGAGTAAGAGGCCGGAGGGCAAAGGAAGGTCAGAGACGAACTTTTGCTTCCAAGGCTTTCATCTAAAGGTGCTATTTTCCAAGCCCCATCACAAAATAGGCACAAATTCTGCCCCCCACCCACCAGGGGATGTGCACCTGGGACACAGACCTACTTCCTTCTCTTCTCCTCCTCTGACCTAAACAGGACAAACACCTCTACTGTGATAAACTTCAATGGCTCAAAATGGAAACACAGGGTTGCTCTATTCCTTGCTAAAGTGGCTTTTTGGAAATAATCTAATAAAACGTAATGAAAAAGTACAAGCTGTTTTCTCTTGCATTAGTGAATTATAGTTTGGTCAACATGTACAGAAATAGAGCACTATTAAATTACTATTGTCAAGAGACGTAGGGACATTTATGTCCCTTCCTCACTTAGAGTAAGCACTGCCCCCGGGATGCCACAGAATTTGCCTGTGTTTGGCCAGTTAAATGTTTTGAGGCTGCCTCTGTAAGGTCTGTCGCTGTCTGTGAGAGCGGGCCATGTTCAGGCAGAAGGGACAGCTTAAGTGAATGATTCACTGAGGTTTGGGGACATCTCACTTGGAGATGTTGGAGATGTCCAAGAAGGTGTTTGGAGGAACTCCTGGTAATTTTATTTGGTTATAAAAGGAGCTTGAGGACTTTTCCAGACCCCAAGCAATCCTGCCTACATATCATAATACCTTATAATCTAGGTATGAGTTTTCTCTATTGGATTGAATTAAAAACAAGGTAAGGTGTGTCTTGGATTCACCCTGAACTACTGAATGAAAAGGGTTTCGAACACCCACTATGTGTCAGACGTTGTACTAAATGCTTTACATGCCACATTATCACCTTATATTCTGGCTATATTTTTAGTTGAGTATTAGAAGACCTGTTGTACAGAAATGTATGAATTCTTTGTTTTGTTTTGTTTTATTTTAATTTAGCACCAAGCCATAGGAGCTTTAGTATTTCTTCCTGGGCTTTGTCTTGAAGAACTTGGCACCAACATCCTGATATAAGGGGAAATCATGTATTTCCTTCCAAAGTAATCCACATTACTTTTCTATAAGAAAATAATCACACTGATATCTTCAGAGAGGAGGAGCCATAAAATTCACATTATGTTTAAAAGTCAGTGTTTTTTTCAGTTGTGTAAATGTGTTGTGAATATTCTTCAAGATAAATATGGTACAGAAAAGAGTCAAAGAGAGTCATGCCAGTTTGTGACAGAAAGGGTAGTAAAAACATTTCCAAGTCAGACAGGGAGGCTTTAATTTAGAGAGAGAGAACATTTCTGAATTAATTAACACAAGGCTGTGAACTTAAAAAAACATGGTGTCATTTCTGAAATATTGGTGCTGGTGAAATGTCATTGTAACACGATGGAAGGATAAACACCTCATTCCCACCAACTCTGGAACCAATAGAAGGTGATGGTTGGCTGGGAAGTTCAAGCTAAGGGCAGCAGATATTGACACCATTCTAGGAGGTGTCCTCAGGGCACAGCTCAGGACAACCCAGCTTCAGGTCTGGAGGCATCAAGGACCCTGCAGGATAACCATGAAGTTTGGCTTGGGCTTCAGAGTTGGAAGAACTGTGTTCAAATATCTGTTCCAACACTCAATAGTAGCGTGACACTGGGCAAGTCACTTCGTCTCTCTGACCCTTAATTTACTCATTATAAAACAGGGTTATGAGACTTCCTCCTACAGAGAGTTTCATGACATTTAATTAGTAAATATATGTAAAGAACATGACAGAATTCCTCGTACGTAGTAAGTGTTCTCACTTATTAGGGATAGATAATATTATTATTATGCCTCCCAGACTAAGTTGCCCACCCCAGGCTAAATGGAATAAAGGGGAGCAGAGCTAGAAGAACAAAACAAATTTCCATGAATTAGACTAATACAGGAATGAATAAAATATAACAATGTGTCAAATTCACAAGAGTTGCATTAATACAAAATATCAATATATAGTAGCACCTCTGTGAGTTGATCATCCAAGGGACTGTAACAAATTAGTCAACATACAGAGGTAGTCAACATAAGGAACTAGGCCTAGTGTGCTGATATGTACATGTGGTGCATTTCCAGTCTATGAAAGTTAGGTCAATTTGAGGAGGTGGTCAGTGTAGAGAGGTGGTCAACTAGGAAGGTTCCACTATATGTTCTCATTAAGTATTTTATTTTTTAGGTTATCATAATAGTTTATTTTGTTAATAAAAATATTATACTTATTATATAATAAAACAGTAAATATAAAATAAAATAGCTAAACAAAATAATTTCCCAAATAAACTTTCTTTTCTTCATTCATTTAGAAGGTACACTTAGGAGAACATGATCCCTGAGGCTGGACATTCACTCTAGTATCCATCCCCCTCAAAGACATGATAGCCTAGTGTTAAATCTGAACTTCGTGAGGACAGAAAATTCTTTCCCCGAAGTATTTTACAACATTAGGCCCATCTTTACATCTTTGTCCTCTAGAATGATTCTGGGACTTTTTGGAATCATTAAGTAAACTGTATGCATGTTTACTGAATAATGCACTTGCTGATTTTTAAAAATTACTGAATAATAAATTTCTCAGAAAAGAGTAGCTTGGCAAAGCTTTCATATGCATCTGAAAGACAGGTCAGTTGGTTGTGATCCCCCATTGGTTTGAAGCAGGGATACATGTCACCATCCAGCAGGCATTTGTTGTGCACCTAGTGTGTTCTAGACATTGTGCAGATGAGCAAGGGTGGGGCAAAGAAATGGGCCGGGTGACCTGCATGAAATTCACAGTGCAGTGGGCAACATGGAGCCACGCTACTGCAAGCAACTGTGTGGTTCCCACTGCGTGCCACGCCAGGCTGCCACGCTCCCACCACAGAACTACCCTGAGGTAGAAACCATCATGTGTCTTACACCTATCTTACAGAGGGGACACTGAGGCACAGGCAGGGAAAGTAACCTGCCCAGGAGCCCCATAGCTAGAAAGCAGTAGGCTGGAAGTACAGCCATGGTGTCCGTGAGTTTCAATGGTGTACCGTGGTACACGGGTGTGCTGTGACAGGATCTCAGGTGCGCCATGAAGATTTTTAAAGATCATTATTTAAATTATTTTCAAAAGAAGTTCAAAGCATAGTAAGCATATTCTTTTTTTTACTTTTTTTTTTTTTGATCAACATAATTTAAGTGTGGCATGGAAATTTAACGATAGGTTCAACTGTGCCATTGAGGTAAAAAAGGTTGAAAAACACTGTCTTAACCATTAGTCTGTGCTACTTCTTCAAAAAGAAGAAACAGGTGTTCCAGTAAATATAAAAAAGGACAATTTCAGAGGAGGACAGTGCCGTCAAGCAAAGGAGTGGTAAATGCCATGAAGAAATGAAACTGGATATTGACAGGGGCAATTGGTGAAGATTTCCTAGGGGACGGTTCGCACTGACACAGGGACAATGAGCTGACCAGGCGAGGAGGCTGTGTGAGGAGGCTTGTGGGAGCGAGGCAGGGTTGGAGGACAAGGTGTCTCAGGTGGGAACAGGCTTGATGTGCCGCAGGAGAGCAGTGGGTGGAGCAGCAGAAGTCGGGTCAGGTGGGCTGAGGATCAATCAGCCAGGGTCCCAAGCATGAATCTACGTGTCCACCCGAGGGTTTCCCGCCCTGAGAACACAGCCAACATGCACCATGGAGCTGAGATGCTACAGTTTCTTCATCCCATCTTGTGAGGACAAAAATCGCCCTACTCTTGGTCCTTTTGACATCGGCACACACTCTGAGGAGCACAGCCCCTCTCCACATGTCAGCCGTGTGTCACCTGACCCCGGGTCTGCTGCTCTGGAGACGTTCCCCACGCCGGCTGAGCTGGGCGACGATGCCCCAGACACATCGCTCCAGGCAACAGCTTTCTGCCCCACGGGAGGGGACTCAGCGCTGGGCCTGGAGCGCACTGGGCGCTCTGGAAATGCAACGTGCTAAGCACAAAGTCGGAGAGAAGGCCACGGAGAGCAGGGGCAGGGCTTGAGCAGGTGCATGCTGTCTCCCAGTGGGGCCTGTTACCTTCACTGTCCCCTGTGGCAATTCCCTGCTCGGTTCTTCCTCACCACAGTCTGCAACAGACGCAGGCGAGAGCTGACCACAGCGGTTCTTTGCCTTTTATCTCCGCTGCTTTTCTCCCTGAACTCCAAGGAAGCTGATCTTCCCTCGTGTTGCCTGTTTTGTGCAGACGCCAAACAAAGAGAGAAGATCACTCGTCTCTGGAGCAATATTTCCAAAATGTGCTTGGGTGGAGATCTCACTTGGTGACAAAAATGCCCCGGACAGGATCTGGTGGCCTGGCAGGCTTTGGGCCACACCGAAGGGGACTTTATGAAGCCTCTGAACTGTCTTATCACCAGGCCACTCCAGAAAACTCGCTCAGGCAGTGGGAGAGCATCCTGGGATCTGCGTCTTTGTCCTCGAGGGTAGTTCGGGACCGATGAGTACGCTGTCACTGTGTCATGCCTTCATGGTGGTAGTGGGCCAACTGAGTCATAGACGCACACCCCCACAGTCAACTCTTCCTCGTGGTTGGATTTATAAACAGTCACGTAGCCTTTTCGAGCCCCACTGTCTCTGCTGTGAAATCACTCACGCTCACCAAGCATGCTCTGGGTCCTGTTGTCAGCGCTGTCGCGGACCATCTCATGGGCTGTCTCATGTGATCTTGTGATCTTATCTATCAGCTAGCGATGGCTGTCATCTGCGTTTGACAGAGGGGGAACCTGACCCAATATCCCATCAAGTCCGGACAGATAGGTGGAAATGCTTTCCTTGCTGGGCCCCCTGAGTTACTAGGAGAAATGAAAGGACTTTTCAGACACAGCTCGCTGGCTTCAAATGTCCATCCTCCCCTCCTTTCCTAACAGACCCTGGATTTATTCAAGGCGTACCTGGCTACCGAGTATCAGCTGCCCAGCCTCTGCAGCTGAGGGGGGTAGGGTTGACATTTCTAAGATTACAGTTCTGATTCGGGAAGATTAGAGCCTTGCTCAGCCCACAGCTAGGAGAGGATAGAAACAGGAGCACCCTTAGTTGCGTGCTCATCTGTGTAACCTGCAGGAGTTGGTCACATCCTCAACTCTGCTGCCTTCTCTCCCCATCCTCTCAGAGTTCCCATCTGCTGGGGAGAGTGCACATTAACACGTGACAACAATGCAGGCAGGGTGTAGTAAGCACCGCAGGAGTGGCCCAGACTGCAGGAGACCACAGGAGGTGGCAGAGGCATTCTGATGAGGGTATCTGAGGATACGTCCTGAGCAAGAAGGGTCTTAAAGAGTGCAGGGAGCTGGTGAGAGCCTCTAGGAGGAGACGGGGAAAGCTCTAAATACAAGCACTTTTCATGTTTCTGCTTGTGCCACCTTTACTACTGTTCCATGAACCAGAGCGAGTCATATGGCCAAGATCAAAGTTAATGTAGGAGGAGAACCATGGCATGGATGAGGGAGGGAAGAACTTTTGTCCATTTTTGTAAGCTACTACGTAAGGCGTATCCTAAATTCTCTAAAAACGTGTCTTCAAATTGTATATATATATTTTTAAAAACCTAGCTCTTACAAAAGTCAGCAAAGGTGATTCTCTTGAAATGTTTTCCTTTTGCGGAAGTATCCCCCTTCTGTTACTTGAACTGGCCTTTTCACACTCTATTTGCTCACTTTCTCTCTCCCCCTTCCATTTCTCGTTTTAGTTTCATTTGTTCTCTTGTTGAATGGCTGGAATAGCTTATCACTTGGAAGTTGGGTCCTGCCCGGGAGGCTTATATGTGCACATGTGTTTACACATGCAGACACATATGTACATGTGTGTGCATGCACGCAGACACACATGCACATGAATAGTAAATACAGAATGATTTCTCTTTTGTGAAGTTTTAATTTCCTATAACCCAAGGTCATGTTCTTCAGAGACAAGTCAAGTAAGAGCGGGAACAAACGGAACACTTGATTTTTACATGTGCTAATTTTCTCAATGCTCCATGCTTTTCCCAAAGCAATGATATCAAAACTGACTGGACAGGGCATTCATAGCTTAGAATATATGAATCCTGTGCCACTTTTCAAGTACATTCTGTAAAAGAATTTTTAGGCAAGTTTTAGATACTATAATGTTGGCAAAGAGATACGGTCGCTTAGACTTCCAACTTGGTAGCCAGACTGTCACCAATTGCCCCCATGAATGTTGCACCCCCGCCAGAGAAGGCCTAAATGTATCAAATGACATTCAAGGTTGACAAATAGTACTTCAACTATTTTGACCAGTGGTTACCCAATATAAATTTTGCTCATTCCATTTTGTGAACCTTTCTGGAGAAAGGTATTTCACATCAGAAAAATTATTCAGATCTTTTTTTTTTTGGAGGAGCTATATCAAAGTGTAGATCATATGAAAGAGAAGGCCAAAGTAACAGCTAGAGACTGTCTTGCAAAGAATCTCCAGAGGAGACTGACTTGCAACAGACTGCCCACTCAGCAACTAGGACTGCATCAAGACTAATCCCCGTAATAAACCCTCTTCTTGTATTACGCATAATGGTTCTGCTTCTCTGATCAAACCATTACTAACGCAGACATTTTCCCATTGCCTCTCAAGTCCTTCCAATAAGTTGCCAGGCAGACTGGGCCTTAGTTTTGGCTCCCTTTAAAGGCATATTTTGAGACAAGGACTTGGGAGTAGATAATTTATCTGGGGGTGGTCCCAAGAAGCACCATGAAGGAGTAAGGAGAGCAGGATGGGAAAGAAATCAGAGCCCACAAAGAGAATGTGAATGGATGTCACTCCTGGGAGCAGCAGAGGCTCAACACTGCTCTGACAACCTCAGAGTCAGCATCTAGTGAGCAGAAAGGCTGGACGTTTGTCCACTTGCTTCCATACTCTGTTGGATGAGGACTGCCCCAAAGGTGCCAAATCCCTCGCACTCTTTGTGGGATCCCATCTGCAGCTGCCTACCAAGCTCCAAAGGTGCTAGAGAGAGCCCTCTGGCAGGTGGAAACAGGAAGAGCTGCAGGTGAACTCAGGTGGGCTGAAAATCCCATGACATCAATGACATCATGAAACATTTCTTAATGGATAAACCCAGGGCAGAGGATCTGCAAACCTGGGTTTTGACTTCTACTCTGTGATTCAGCTATGAACTGTGCAGTGGTGGTGAACCACCCATGCCCTCTGAGCCTCGGTAACTCCATCTGGGAAATGAAATCACTGGGCTATTTTTCTAGGCTGTGGATAGGTGTTCTAGGCAAAAAGCCTATAAAGAGAGATGGCGTTATCGGGAGGTGGAGAAACCTGAGTTCCTTTCCCCTTGTAAAATTGTGTCTGTGGTATGGCTGCGCTAGTAAAATCTTAGTTCCATTTATAATTGCAAGAGTGAAATATTAAAATCTTCTCCTCTTGTCCCTTAAATGTCCCCAGTTCTATTAGTCAGATTTTGCTACACACTCAAGGGGTGGTTTACAGCAACATTTGTCTTCTCGTTTATAGTCTGTGGACCGGCTGTGTCTCAGCTGGGCTTGGCTGGAATCAGCTGGACTTGGCTCACGGCTGCAGGTTGTGTTTGCATCTGCTGCCCATGTTTCTCTTTGATGAGCTACAGGGAATGTGTTCTTCTTATGGAGATTTACAGGATTGGGAGAGATAAGCACTTTTAGGGTCTCTGTTCCAGTGGTATTCGCCAATATCTCACTGGCCAAAGCAAGGGGTGTGGGTCAGGACCAAATCAAGGAGTGAAAAGGTGGATTCAGCCAACCACAAAGCCATGGCACCTGCAGGAACATTGAATCCCATAACTGGGAGAGAGTGAAAACTTGAGAGTAAGAATCCTACCCACCACATCATTCCCATGCTCAATGTAATTCCTTATGAGACTTAATCATACCCACTCTGTTGACTCCTTCTATTTTTTTTTTTTTTTAATAGACAGAGTCTTACTCTGTCACCCTGGATAGAGTGCCATGCGTCAGCCTAGCTCACAGCAACTTCAAACTCTTGGGCTTGAGGGATTCTTTCGCCTCAGCCTCCTGAGTACTTGGGACTACAGGTGCCCACCACAATGCCCAGCTAGTTTTCCTATTTGTAGTAAATATGGGGTCTTGCTCCTGCTCAGGCAGGTCTCAAATTCCTGAGCTCAATCCACCCACCTCAGCCTCCCAGCGTGCTGGGATTACAGGCATGAGCCACCATGCCCAGCTTTAAATGGGTAATTTTAAATGAAAAGAAATTTATTTCTTATAGTTTTAGAGGCTGGGAAATCTAAGATCGAGGGTCCCACATCTGACAAGAGCCTTCTTGCTATGTCATCACATGGTGGAAAGCGGAAGAGCAAGAGAAGGCAAGGACGGGGGAGAAAGGAGGCCACGTGTTTCTTTTATTTATTTATTTATTTAATCATAAACACATAGATCATGTATACATTAATGCATTTATGGGGTACAATGTGCTGATTTCATATAGAGTTAGGAATGCGTACATCACACTGGTTAATATATACCTCATCTAGGGGGCAGCACCTGTGGCTCAAAGGAGTGGAACGCCGGCCCCATATGCCGGAGGTGGCAGGTTCAAATCCAGTCCTGGCCAAAAACTGGAAAAAATAAAGTATACACACACACACACACACACACACACACACACACATATACACACACACATATATATATACACACACACACACACACACACGCACACACCTCATCTCATTTGCTTAGTTATTGTGCTAAGACTTTTATACTCTGTCTATACTAATAGATCCGACATGTACCCTTGCCTTATGCACCCATAGGTGTAATCCCACCATTCATACTCCCTCAATCTGACCTCCCCCCTTCTTTTTATCCTCCCTCCTCCCTCCTTCATCACATGGATGGAGTCGGAACATATCCTACTTAGTAAAGTATCTCAAGAATGGAAGAAAAAAAATCCCATGTACTCAGTACTATTATGAAAACAATTTACAATTACTCACACTTTCATATGAAGAATAGATCACAAATATGGCCCAGGATGAAGGAGCACATGTTTCTTTTTATCAGGAACTCACTTCCATGATAACTACCCAATCCCTCGACAGTCCATTCTGAGGGCAGGTATGTCACGGCCTAATCACTCTTCATGATCCCAACTCACTGTTGTTTTGGGGATAAAGTTTCCAACACACAAACTTTGAAGGACATATTCAAAGTATAGCACCTGGGTAGGTCTGTCACTAGGGAATTTTCTCTCCTGTCATGGCGTTTTCACTCCTGCAGAGAAGATGCAGGTGGTGGATGATTCTGGCACTCTGCCCTGCAGCCATTCCCCAGCAGCTGTGAGTGAGTGTTGGCTGCTAACAGTGTACAGTTGTTTCCTTCTCAGAAGCCATTAGCACACAGGACATCCCTCAGCTGATAAAACATCCTACCCTGGCAGGGGAAAATCCAGAGACATTTATATGAATTAAACATAGTACAAAAGCCAGTCCCCTTGCCTCAAATTTGGCAGCATAATTTATGCTCCAGACCCAGTCGTGAAGCAGGTCAAGGCTGTTTTCCTTGATATCACACTCTTGATTATCTCTCTCCCTATCCTGTTTCTCTTATGCCCTGTAGATTTCTCCTAAATGTCCTTTAAAAAAATGATTTGCACCCAAGTCCTTTTCTCAGACTCTGCTTCTAGGGATCCTGATGTAAGACAGTACCTGACTTTTGGTGTCTCTTTTAGTACCCCCCTGGTATCCGGCACATTCTCAAACGAATTGTGCATGCGATGAATAAAAACTTAGAGTTTTCCTTACTAAGGATGGACGCCAGCAGCCTCCTCAAAGCCCAATCCAATAGCCCCAGTCATGTGACTTACGTCTTCCTGACCACATGGGCATCATGGTTCCTTGTGCGATATCTTAAGATATGCATATGTCCATACCACCTCCTTTACCCATCACTTGTTAGAAAACATCGTGTTTAGTCTGATGGGCTTTGACTTGGTGAGCCTCTGAGGGCTTCCAGTGACCACCTTCCCTTTTCTTTACATGAAGACTGTGTTAGCCTGGAGCCCCAGGAGAGCTGACAGTGAAGTTCAGGGGAAGGAGTAGCGTTGGGTAAAGTTGAGTGTGGACTTTGGAAATGACCCACCTGTGTTCAAATCATGGTTCTTCCATTTGTAAGCTTTTTTTGTGGCCATGTCTGTTAACATCTGGAAGTCTCAGTTCAGCTTCTATAAGTTTAGGATGATGACAATTGAAGGGCAAGGACATTCTCCTTTACACCCTGAAAAATGCATGGCGACAACTGTGATTTCCTACAGGGCTGTGAGCTGCTGGTTATCTGGCAGGTTTTACCAGTGTCCTCCATCTGAAGTTTGTTTCAGGTGGAGTCAATGGGACAATCCATGACTATAGGGTAGCCCTGAGCTGGAATGCCACATGACGGCTTTTACATGTCAGCTTCTGTGCTCAGCCCCTTGCATATGTTGTTTGGGAGTCCCATTAACAAACTCAAATTATTCCTTCTCTGCTTATGGGAAGTTCATCAGCCAAGTCAGGAAATCAAGATTTGGGAGAAGTTGGATGAACTGCACTAAAAGATATAGCAAAGTATATCCAGAAGGACTAGATGGTATGAAAAAGCTCACCCACGGCTCTCAATGGGTGCCAAGTTACAGCATCTGAGCTAGGAAGCTTGCAGGGTTTTAACCCCAATCATACGTTCAATGGTGCATTTGTGTTTGCTTTCCTCGGAAAGAGGTCTTCATCTTCTCTTTGAGACCCCCAGGTTTCACCAGTTCTCTAAAAAGTACATGATGCCCTCATTTCATTTCCCCTAAATTCCTTCTCCAGCCTCTCCTTCATGTTCAGATTTCTACCTTTCCCCACATAAATCACCTGGACTTTAGGACCCTAACCCTGATCTAGAGGAAAAGAGACCAAAAAGATAAAAATACCCTCCTCTCATTTACACCCAGAAAATTTGTGGTTCCAACTGTGATTTTCTGCAAGGCTGTGAGCTGCTGGGTGCGTGGTGCTTATTAGCAGAGCCCTGGCTTTAAAATGATAGCTCCGTGGGTTTTTTCCATATCCACATCTTATGTTGGCACTGACTGCATCTGTATAAATCTCCAGCCACTAAATTCTGCTCTGCAATTCCCCTGGCTCTTCATTTATTATTAATTATGACCATTATTTATATAGGACTGGAGAGTTTTACGTCAAGGCCGAGGCCTGGCAGGGACGTAAAACTGTGTAGAGAGATCAGCTCATCAGCAAAGAACGCCAGGGACCAGTGGCCAGTCCCCACAGCCTCCCTCTCCCACTGAGGGCTGGGGTGGCCAGAGGAGGCCTGAACAGGTGCAGACAGGAAACCAAGGGAGGAGCAGGCCTTGCATGAGTTCCTATGCTCTAAAATTTCCTTTTGAAGCAAAGGGAGCAGTGGAGGGGAGTAGTCGTGGGGCAGGGAGGTAAAGCATTTTGAAATGTTATGGTTGACAGGATAGATCATTTTGTTCTTGAATTTGTTTATGCCCTGGCCAATCATTGAGTTCAATTACATCCTAGGTGTAGGGAGTAGAAATATACACAAAGCAAACATGACCTCTACCTTCCTGGAATTTGCATTTTGGTTGAATCCAAGGTCAAAACTGAGACTGGGTATTGGGGCTGAGGAGGGTGGTGGAATGAGGTGGCTGGGTGGCGGGAGTGGAATAGGAAAGCAGAAAATTACACAAGAGCAAATACAGCATGGATGCCTTTTTTCTGGAGAGTTGGTTCATCTCATGACAGTTTTCTAGACCTAGAGTTTCGATCTGATTCTCTCTTGGGAGATAAACTTGATGGAGTCTCCCAACACAAAAACTGTGTGATTTCAATCATATTCAACACATACCTCCCTAGCTTTCTCCATGCCAGGCATTTTCCTAAGGATTTTCTGCACACATTAATTCATTTAATTGTCCTAACAACTTCTTAAGGTAGATGCTACCATTATTCTCATCTTGTAGGGGAGAAAACTGAGGCAGAGAAGCTTAGAAGTCTTGTTGAGCTACAGATGATAAAACCTAGGCTGTCTGGATCCAGAGTGATCCTCTCAACCAGAGCATGCCTAGAGGTGAAGATGCTGTTGTCTTGCCCGGACCCCTTCTCACATCAGATTATCATTTACTCACCGCAAGGAAATTAGCTGAATGCTGACTAGATGCCCAGTGCTAGGAACACAGAGACAGACAGGTTGGCAATTACCAGTGGGTGAGGCCCTCAGGCAGGGAACGGTGAGTCACATCACTGCCCAGTGGATGAGGGGTTCTCTGCTGGGGAGCTGGGAATGTTTTGGACCTAAGCAAAGATGGTGGCTACACAACATTCAGTGCTGAATGCTACTGAATTCTTCACTTTGAAATGGTTAATTTTATGTATTGTGAATTTCATCTTGATGCGGAGGAAAGATACAGAAGGAGGCACATTCCTTCCAGGGGAGACTAGGAAGTCTCAGTGGTCAGGGAAGCTTTCACTGAGGGTTTCTGTTTGAGCTAAGCCTGAGCAAAGGTTACAAACACAAATGGCTTCAGGATCCAGGACTGGTAGGGTCAGTGTGCTGTCAGAAAGGCCACAGGATGTAGTGCAGGCTCTGCTAAGCCCCGGCATCCATGCCCTTCCCAGAGATATTCAAAACTAAAAATGTTAAACCTTCCAGCGGCCCTGTTGTCTTGAATTGGGCACATTGGGGGTGGATGCTCGCTCCTGGCCTTAAAGGATGAGGAGAATGTTAGTAGGAGAAGACACTGTGGGAACGGGTTTTTCAGTGTGGGTTACCTCTTTAAAAGACCTGTAGGAAGGATTTGGTTGCAAATGGTTTATTTGGGAGGTAGGGGAAGCCCAGTGGAGAGTGGAGGAGTGGAGGAGCACAGGGCAGGAAGTCAAACAGTGTGTGTCCCCATACTAGTCACCTCTGTGGAGGCTGGGACCCAATGTCTCTGTGGACAGCTGGGAGCCAGGCTAAGACACACACTTCAGGATGGGCAAGGGAACCCAGGTGTTTGTACACCTGCTGTCATTAGCACCGGGCAGAGGGCTGCTCCAGCAGCACTTGTGGCCTGCTGCGTGGCGGGCACAGAGACATCTGTCACAGAGAGGATGTCTTCAGGCATTGACTGTCTGCTGGTGCACAGGAATGGTAAGGTTGGGGGGATACGGGCAGAGCCCCAATAGCACTTAATACAGTGAGTGTCCTTGCTGCAGAAGTATCTGAGCAAGAGCAGAGAGTGTGTGGCTAGTTGGCAGAAAGCCAGAATCCGGGGCACATGACAGAGTCAGCCCATTAGATGCTTCCAGCACCGTGACTCTTACTGAGAATGAACCCGGGCTGCAGTGTGTCTGGCAGGACTGCTGAGTACACGGTGATTGGCAGTGTCCTAACCAGGCTGCCCCTGGACCCCCCACCCCATCTCCCTTCATCTTTTCCACTACCCCAGCGCAGTTCCTTAGTCTTTCCTGTCTTGCCTCCGATTCTGGGGAGTGCTTGACATCTTTCTATTAGCATCACTTCTCCGCTTAAATTAGCCAAAGTGCGTTTCTTTGCTGTGCAACTGGAGACACTACTGGTGCAAGTGTAGGATAGGGCAACTTGCTTTAGAATAAAGATCATGCTTATTTGGATATCAAGGCCTAAATATAAGAAAAGATTGAGAACATAACAGTGAGAATAGATTACCAGCAAAAAATATGGCACAGGGTCTAGAGACAGAGCACGAAATTTTGATAGAGGAGAGAACTAAAGCCTCAGTGCATAAAGCCAGGATGTCATCTGGGGAGAATTCTTGGATGAGAAGGGACTTGGGCTCTGAAGGAAACCACAGGCGGTATCAGAAGACTTGCCTTTAATCAAGATTCCTCATGTCCAAATGCCCACGAGAAGCTTGTAATCAGCTCCCCAGGGGTGACCCTGAACTGACAGCCAGAAAGTGTGGTCTTTCCTTCCCTGCCCAGGTTCCTCAGAGGCCTGACTTGGGTCTCACTAGTATCTTCAGCTTCCGTCTTAGCTCTCTGTAACTAATAGATACACTGGGTTTGTTCACCACTTCCTACTCCTGGTGTTACGTATTCACTATTCCAATTCCTCCTGCTCAGTGCTGAGACAGTGCCTGGAGAAAGCAGGAGGCAGGATTAGCAAAGTGGCTTTAAAATCCAACAGCCGTCTTATGCAGGATGCATAAAAGCCCACTGGGATTGACTCTCAGGATTCAATGCCAAAATAATAAAAAATGTAAAATTAAAAACAAGCCACCCAGAGTGGTTACACTAGGATTAGATGTTAAACAAAAGTAGAGGATGCTTCTAGATTATAGGTAAGTACTCAGGTTAGAGATTACAGAGGACAGTTGGGAGAGGGAGGATAAAGTGAGGGGCTGAGAGGAGCCCTGGATCTGGAGAGAGGAAGTGAGGGGTTCAGTTTCAGTTCTTCTGCAAAGAAAATAATCGAGGGAAGTCACAGCACTTCTCTGGCTCTCGGTCACTGTAGTTGGTAAATCTGGTGGAGAGTTGGCTCTAGGAAGTAGACCTTTTGAATCCCATTCTTTGCCCAATATCTAAAAAACTTCATTCGCCCTTTCCAGCAGGGCTGTGTAACACCAACTCACTTATCGGAGCATCATCAAATCACTACAGCAGTTCACTGCTTTCCATGTGACAGACTGGCAACAGAGGGAGGGTGAGAAAGGAGCTCTGAGGTGACTGGGATCTAACCAGAATGCTCTCTAAATTCCTTGCTGTTGTGACTCTTGTTTGATAGTCTATTGTCACTCTGGAGGTACCCTGGTTTCTGCTGGGCTTTGAGCTGTGAGGAGGGGCTGTCCAGCCCCCACACACAGAGCCTTGACACCTCCCCTTGGAACCGTGTCCTCAGGGGGCCCTCATTCCTCCTTGGATCTGGGTCTGAAGCTGGAATGGGATCTACAGGGCCTATTCCAAGATGGAAGCCATGTCCTACAAGGTAAATGTGTTGAAATCAAGCTTAGACCCTTGGACAATTCTTGGTCAAATCCTGATGGACTTGAAGTTTGTCCCCCTCACAGTGAAGCTATGGGCATCACTTGGGGTCCTAGAAGCAGAGCATGAGCTCAGACAAAATCGGGTGCAAGTGGCTGTCTGTGAGGTGATCCCAGGAAACCCCAGTACAGAGGTGAGGCAGGGGAAGAAGCTGAGAAAGGTGCAGTATGAGACAAGGTGTGTGGTGGGCAGGTGGGCTTTATCCCACTGGGGACACTAGGAAGCAGTGTGGAGCATGCCTGGGAGCTACCAAGCCCTCCAAACACCTGGGCATCACTGGCACTTCCGGCTCACCCCAAATGATGATGGAAAGAGTTCTCGTAGCCAGAAACATAACATGCACACAAAACCCTCTCAGGCAGAGAGTCTCAGGTGTTTGCAGTAAATCCCCTTCAGGGCGTGGAGGTCACCACCACGAGGACATGGGCAGGACCCTGGCGGAGTCCTCTGTGATACGTAAAGACACACTAAACTACCCTGTGTGTGTGTGAGGCGTTGAGCACATGATATTGCCTCTGAGTGCCCGTTGTCTGGCTCTTTCACCATTCTGTTTTCTCGGCTGCCCTCACTAACCGCCATAATAATAATAATCCATCCCAAATGTAGAAGACTCCTCTGGTGCGTCATTCATTGTATTCAGATCTTTCTGTTCATCAGTTATTTCTTTATTCATCCACACAGGCAACATATACAGAACATCCCCGAGTCCCAGGAGCTCTGAAAGTTTCCACAATGGGGTTAAATAAATACAAAACAACGCCATGTCTGCCCTTGCAGAGAAGATGGGTAGGTGGTAGGGGAACAGGCTGAGTTATTTATATGACAGTCACATAAATAAATACGTACACTGAGGTGAAGGTCCTAACAGAAAAACTGCACCGCCTCCAGGGACCTGATCAGCTGAAGGCGAATGAGAGCTCAGTTAGGAAAAGAATGTCCAGGAGAACGGTGTCCAAGCTGGAACCTGGAGGATGAACAGGAGAAAACCAGCAGAGAAGAAGGGGAAGAGTACATCATGCAGAGGGGCTCCCAGGTGCCGTGCTAACTCCCAGCCATGTGCCGAGGCCCCAGGGGAAGATGGGACACGGACCTTTGTAGGAACAAGAGACCAGTGTCACGGGACCAGGAGGCAGCAGGCCAAGGTGAGGGAAAGCTGAGGGAGGCCTGCACACCAGGAAGGAGGCAGTAAGGGGAGTGGGGAGCCAATGACACAGCAAAAGGGTAGAAAAGGGGGAAGAATCGAATTACACTTTCAAAGAGTGCTTGATTCCCACGGTTTAATTCATTGTGGAAGGTCAGCCATAGTTTGGGACACGAGTGAAGACTCCAGGTGAAGCAGCCTGGGAGGACCTGGTGGGAGTGGAAATGGAAAACACGAGGGGAGGGGGGAAACATCAAGGTAGGAAAACATCAGGGCTTGAGTTGGTAGATTGAGGAGTGAGGAGAGGGAGGTGTCACAGTCTCTGAGGTGCCAGCTGCACCATCTACTGAAGTGAAGCAAACAGGAATCACTCATTTGTCTAATGCTAACTCAGATTCCGGAGATGGGGACTGATATTACCTTGTTTACTTTAGAAATGAAACAGAAGCTCAGAAAGTGTGCCCAATGGTGTGCAGAAGCTCAGAGAGTGTGCCCAATGGTGTGCAGAAGCTCAGAGAGTGTGCCCGATGGTGTGCAGCCAGCAAGTAGCAAAGTAGGAGGGCAGGTGGATATTGCAACCCACTTCCTATCGGTCATCCACAGGTATCTTCTACCCGGTAAGGCACCTTCCAGGTGGCGTCTATACTGTCCTTATGCTTTCTCTCCAATTCAGTTGTTCAGCTACTATGCAGGTGTCATCCTCATAGAAGTCTGCTCAGCTGGGTGCCTTCCCATGGTGTAAGTCCAATTCTAAATCCAAAGGCCTGAGGACCAGGACAGAGGTAAGGTAAAGTCCGAGCTGTAGTTGTGACCTTTACCCAGGAATTGTGCCATTTACTGCACACACAAGAAAAACTCAATAAACTTCAAGCCAATCAGTAGAATTAATTTGGGCTAATGAGGGCAAGATGCAGCCATGTTTCCAAAGGCTTTCTGAATACTTCTTTGTACAATGTTTCATGAACCTCATTCATATCTTCCATGTTCTAGCCTGGTCACTTGTGAACCATCAAAAATCCCACAGGGAGTTTGTCCCCCACCATGTTCTGCAGCCCTGGTTCTGTTGAAAAGAAAGGGCTCGGGTCAGGTCAGAGTCCCATGCAAACTGCTCTCAGCCCCTAGGTCAGGTTCAAGTAGAAACAGAGCAAGCGGTCTATAGTAGTCATTCTTTGAAACTTAGCAGTTGTCGGGCTCAAAAACAAACTTTAAAAAAGGACATTGGCTGCCCTGAGAATGTTTTATAAGCTGTCAGTCAGCTCCCTAGAATCTGGACACCCAGGGAATGCTTAAAACAACTTTCAGTTTCAAGTATGGCCCTTTATATTATGAAATAATAATATTCATTCTAGTAAACCAATTTATTCATATATTTTACTCACAAAGATTTTTTTTTTCATTTTCAGAATCACCTCAAGTGAGTAACATGAGAAATCTAAAGGAAGATCATTGTCCAAAATAAGGTAAACTTGTACAGATGGCCTGACCCTGTTAACTTGGAACCACAAACATGGGGCAAAATTCCTTATAAAGTTCCATATATATATGTGTGTGTGTGTTTGTTTACACACATATACATATGTATATGCACACACAGAGACATATATGCATGTAAACAAAATTCCATTCCACATAAATATATATGCACACATACATATATATACATATATATACACACACATACATACCTAGACACACAGTTAATTCCAGAAACCTATCCTTCTGTTGGATCCTGCAATTCCTCTACTACAAGTATATCCAAAAGACCAAAAATCACTTTGCAAAAAAGATATTTGCACCAGATTATTCATTGCAGCTCAATTAGTAACAGCCAAGTCATGGAGGAAGCCAGGTGCCCATTGACCCATGAATGAATTAATAAATTGTGGTATATGTATACCATGGAATACTATGCAGCCTTAAAGAAAGATGGAGACTTTACCTCTTTTATGTCTACATGGAGGGACCTGGAATATATTCTCCTAAGTAAAGTATCTCAAGAATGGAGGAAAAAGTATCCAGTACTCAGTACTTCTATGAAACCTACTTATATTTACTCACACTTTGTTATGAAAGATAGAACACAGTTATAGCCCCGGATGAAGGAGAGAAATGGAGTGGGAAGGGAGGAGTGGGGGAGAGGTTTGATAGAGGGAGGGTAAAAGGCAGGACCACACCTACGGAGCATATTGCAAGGGTACAAATCAAATCTGTCAAATGTAGAATGCAAATGTTTTAACACAATAATCATTAAATGAGGCAAAAGTTATGTTGATTGGTTTGAAGTAACTACATCAGATTGTATAAAAAAAATCAACACATTGTACCCCACATATGCATAAATGTATTCATGATTTATGTGTATTTGACTTAATAATAAAAAAAAGAAAACTTATCCTTAAAATTCTGTTCCTTTACAACCATTCTTGCTACCAAAATTTATATTAGACAAAGTCCTAATACAAACAGAGAACAGAACCAATAGATGTCTATCAATCTTTATATAAAAAGATTTAGGTAAGGAACTGGCTTAGGTGGTTGTGGAGGCTGAGAAGTCCCACAGTCTGCCATTTACAAGCTGGAACCCCAGGAAAGCTGGTGGTGTTGTTCCAGCCAAGTCTGAAGGCCTGAGGACCAGCATAACTGATGGTGTAAGTCCCAGTCTAAACCCAAAGGCCTGAGGACCAGAAGAGAGGTAAGGTAAAGTCCAAGTTGTAGTAATGACCTTTACCGAGGAAGTATGCCATACCATACACAAGAGAAAAACTCAGTTAACTTCAAGAAGGGGGTAGGGGGAAGGGAGGTTTGTAAGTTTCCACCTAATGGTTACGATGCTGTTTTAAAGAAAAGTGCTATGAGCCCAGTTACTGACTCCACAGGGCATGACAAGAAAGTGGATGAAAAAATTGACTTCAGAAGAATGAAGACCATAGACTAGTAATTCAATCTAGCATATTGGGCTAAGAGTGCCCTAATCCCCAACACACATCTAAGTGTGTGCATGTACACACACACACACACACACTTTGTAGCATCTGAAATTTCACCAACACTTAATAACTACTTTGGACTAAAATACTTACAATAAAAAACTCTTGTTAAAATGCGAATATCTTACATTGACGTTTACAGATGAAGCCTTTAATAGCTCTATGTAATATGACAATGGAGCTTTAATAGGGATTGCATTAAAATTGTATATTGCTTTGGGTAGTATAGACATTTTGAGAATGTTGATTCTTCCCAGCCATGAGCATGGTATGTTTTTCCATTTGTTAACATCTTCAGCTATTTCTTTTCTTAGAGTTTCATAGCTCTCTTTATAGAGATCTTTCACATCCTTTGTCAGGTAAGCTCCCAAATATTTCATCTCCTTTGACACTGCTGTAAATGGAATAGAGTCCTTGACTGTTTTTTCAGCTCGACTATTGTTGGTATATATAAAGGCTATAGATTTATGAGTGTTGATTTTGTAACCTGAGACACTGCTGTATTCCTTGATCATTTCTAACAGTTTTGTAGTAGAATCCCTGGTATTTTCCAGATATACAATCGTATCATCTGCAAAGAGTGAAAGTTTGATTTCTTCTGACCCTATATAGATACCTTTGATCACCTTTTCTTCCCTAATTGCAATGGCTAAAACTTCCATTACAATGTTAAAGAGCAGTGAAGGCAATGGGCAATTTTGCCTGGTTCCTGATCTGAGTGGAAATTATTTCAATTTGACTCCATTCAATATGATATTGGCTGTAGGTTTAGTGTAGATGACCTCTGTCAGTTTAAGAAGTGACCCTTCTATACCCATTTCTTGTCATATTTCAAAGATCTCAAAAAAATAATACATCGTTTTATATGGAATCAGAAAAAACCTCGAATAGTCAGGACATTACTCATAAATAAAAACAAAGCAGGAGGAGTTATGCTACCAGACCTCAGACTATGCTATAAATTGATAGTGATCAAAACAGCATGGTACTGGCACAGAAACAGAGAGGTA
>CAUYRH010177133.1:0-13684 GCA_963574655.1 Perodicticus potto
AAAAAAAGTGATTCTCACTAAATTAGTAGGCTTTGTGGACTGTGTGTGAGTGTTTTAATGCTATAGAGTCCTATGTGTCAACTTGAAGGCAGAAGCAGCTACTACACCCATTTAGAAGTATTTTGAACAATCAAGAAAAAATTTTAAATCTTTGATACCACTCATTTCTTTATAAGAGTAAATAAGGAAAAAATATGTTTTTAGTGGATTTCTACTAAAAATGAATGAAAACATTGTTAATAGCTTTTCTGATTATTAAGAGCACACGAGCTCTTCTGCTATGCATGAGCTATATTGAATACAGTTGTATTATATTATTTTTCCATATAGCATACTCTTATTACACAGAGTGCTGTTTTCATCTTCTTTGCTTAACTCTCACACCTCACTTTTGGCCTCTAGTCCCTCATTCCACTTTAACCACTTTGGCTTCCAGAATCTTAATCCACAGGCTTCTCCTTTAGGGACACTTACACCAAATAACAACATGTAAGGATAGGTCCTTCAATTCTTTGATGTCACTGTTCAACTGTCAGGTTCTTGATGAGATACAGCAACTAATTTATTCAAACCCTTCCTGGAGGCAACGTAAGAATCAATATTTTCCATATTCATTGGGGCAAAGATATGCCTATAAAAAGCACAAAAGATATAAGATTAGTCATTTTGAACATTTCAAAATGTAGACTTCAAGTGAATTCATTGTTTTCACAATATTGTGCAAACATCCTCACTGTTTCCAAAACTTTTGAATCAGCCCAATCAGAAACTGTATAAACATTAAGCAATAATTCTTCATTCCTTTATCTTTTCAGCGTCCAATAACTTCTCATCTACTTTCTGTTTATGTGAATTTGTCTACTTTAAACAGTTCATATGAATGGAATCATGTAATATTTGTCCCTTTTTGTCAGATGGGTGAGAGCTGTGGTCTGGTTTTGATTTGCATTCCCTTAATGGCTAATGATGTGGGAGAACTTTCCATTTGCTTATTGTCCATTTGTATAACTTCTTTGCATAAACACCTATTCAAGTCCCTTGCCATTTTTTTCAACTAGCCTGTTTTGTTGTTGTTGTTGTTATTATTGTTAAATAATAGGGGTGCCTTACATAATCTGGTTATATAACGCTTATCAGGTATATGGTTGGCAAATATCTTTCCTTATTCTGTGGATTATCTTTCACTTTCTTAATCATGTCCTTGATAAGTATATTAGATAGGTTTCTCACAAGAAACAGAATCAACACATATTCCTTAAATTACCTTAAGGAATTGACCCCTGGAGTTATAGAGGCTGGCAAGTCTAAAATCTGTAAGGTAGGCTGGCAAGGTAGGGACTCAGAAAAGTGTTACAGGTCCAGTCCAAATGCAATCTGTTGGCAGAATTGTCTATTCCTCTGGAGAGGCTGTTCTTTTTCCTGTTTAAAGCCTTGAACTGGTCAAATGAGGCCCACTCACATTATGGAGAGTAATCTGCTATAATCAAAGTCTACTGATTTAAATGTTAAATTACCTAAAAAGAATTTACCAAAATATCAACAGTGTGTCCCAAAAGTCACCCCCAAAGCCATCATACTTGTGGCAAATGGGAAATTGTAGCTAAATGTAACTTTATTTACAAGTATTCGCTATAAAATTTTACAAAGAGATGGCTAACACACAGAGAATATTTATCAGTATGTCATATATGTAGAATAATATTTGGTCATGTATCCGAGTACTGTCACCTCACCAAATTGACACATAAAATTAACCATAGCAGAGACACACATATTTTGTGCTTTGTTTATTGTTTCTGAATATTTTAGAAGTCTGATGTATCTATTTCTTTTTTGTTACTTATGCTTTTGGTGTCACATTTAAAATTCCATTGCCAAAATCAAGGTCATGAATATTTACTTCTATATATTATTCTAATAACTGCATAGTTGTGACTCTCATCTTTAGATTGCTCATCTATTTTGTGTTAGCTGATGTTTATGGATGAACATAGGTGTTCAAATTTATTATTTTGCATGTGGAAATTGAGTTTTTCCAGCACCATTTATTAAAAAGACTACTCTTCTCATCAAGTGGACTTGGGCTTTTGTAAAAAATCAGTTGGGCTTTAATATGTGGGTTTATTTTTGTACTCTTCTATTTCCTGGATCTTTCTGCCTAAAGGCAGAATCACAGTGTTTACATTATAGCACTACCATACTGTTTTGGTTATGTACACGTGTAATCAGTTTTTAAACAGGGAAGTGTGAGTCCTCCAATTTTGTTCTTCTATTTCAGATTATTCCGCTATTTGGAGCATCTTGCTATTCCATGTAAATTTTATGCTGACTTTAGCATTTCTGTGATGGAAACAGCTGTTGAAATTTTGATAGAGACTGCAATGAAGTGGTAGATTGCAATAATCTTTGCATATTAAGAATAGTGTCTATTGATGAACATAGGCTATCTTTGCATTGCTTTAGATTTTTAAATTTCTTTTAGAAATGCTTTGTAGTTTTTAATGATTCTCATCCTTTTTGGTTAAATTTATTCCTAGGTGTTTTATTCCTAATAGGCTGTTAGAAATGGAATTAATTTCCTTTTATGAATTTTCATTGCTTGTGTATAGAAATTGCTTTTTGAATGATTTTTAAGGCTTAGAAATATTCAATAGAAATGAAACAAAATAATCTGCTTTGAAAAGCTCTTCTTTTCCTATTGTTGATAAAACTCTGATAAAATATGTGTCTGTCAGCTCTACCATTCAGCGTCTTTCTAAATTGGATGGGTATTCAATTTCATAGTCCCCAAGTTCCCTCCAAGTGATCTCCCCAAATGAAAAACTTATTTATTGTAGTGATTTTCCCAAATGAAAACTATTTATCGTCCTTCTGCCAAACTTCTCTACTGTTTCTAAATTTAAAATACCTGATATTCCCGAAGGCTTGAAAAGTTGCATTGTATTTAATCTATAGGTAATTTTATAAGCATGCAAGATCTGCACCTTTTCATTTTAAAAATTCTTTGCAATTTGTATTCCAAATGCATATGTCACCTTGTGGAGGTTTTGTGGTGTGTGTGTGAGAGAGAGAGATTAAGAACAGAACTATAGTTGAGATTTAAATTTAGACTGTGAAAGTGAAGGAGAGAGATAGTTTCAAAACAATTACAGGGAGAATGACTTTGTTTTATGGATTAATTGAAATGAAATGAGATTGTTTATCACCACAATTCTGGAGTTTATTAAAAAATAGAAATCTACATGCCCCTGCTGCTCAGCTATGATATAATGATTAGGCCAAAACTGAAATAACACAGAACATATGGTAAACAACATAAAAATTTTAATGGGTGAATATAAGAAATACAAAATGATAAGCCGTAGTGATCTTCAAACTAAAGTTTGTAAATAATGAATATATAAAAGCAAGTGAGAGTGAAAATAATGTATGTCATTTTTAGCTCCTCCCACTTCTCAATATTTAATCAGTTCTAAAGTCTGTGTAATAAGTCTTCTTTGAAAGACGGAACCTTGTCTTGCTCATTTCTCCCAGAACCTAGCAGAATGTTCTTTGTAGAATGCAGGCTTCATATTTATTGGTTGAAAACCATGTGTTTCCTGTTTCCCTTCCAGGACTACTCTCTGTTCTTCTCCTGCACTTTATCCCAGAGGCTACCTGGTCTGGCTTATATTACTTATGAAATTTAGACTTTTTGACCTCTCTGGATTCCCAGAGAGTCTGTACTACAGACAGAAGATTAGAGGTTGCATTCAGCATATTTATTCCACTACCTGTATCTTTGCAAACTCCCAGCCTGGCACTGTTGCTCACCTGAAGGTCACAGTCATCTTTAGACAGTCCTTTCCACACACCTTCTTCAGAGTTCCACTCTGCTCATCTGTACTTTGTATTCTCTCTCTTAGTATTGCTGTATCTTGCCACACTTGTTTACATGGGTTCTTTATAAATTGTTGTAATGCTGCTCTTATTTGAATCCGCATTTCACTTACACTGTTTTTCTGCTGGACAATCTGATGACCAGTTGAATGGTTTATGAAGGTTAATATCCTACAAATAACAGCACACAGAATCCTAACTATATACTCTTTATCTTGTTAACGTAACTTTTCTACTTGACTTCCTTTTCCTTCCTGTTCATGTATGTGATACATAAAACAAAAAGACAGTAGAGAGCTCAGGGTGTTTCTTTTCCCTTTAGACCTTTAAGAAAGATAATAAAATAAAATAAACACAAAATTTTACACTTTCCTCCTCACAATCAATTAACCTTTTGAAGCAGACAAAGTTTAAAGAAAAGAAATTTCTTTACAGGTCGCTGCATTTAAAGAGCAACTCCTTCCAGAAACTGCCATTTAAAAGTATTCTCTTAAATATTCTTCAAATGGTTGTGAACCGCAACCTGTAATCTGATCTTTATAGTTTATCAGATTTATGTCTTGTCCCTTGAAAATGTAGCTTTATATTCTGTGGTACAGTAAGTATTCATGTAGACTAGGAATGATCCCAGTGTATAGCATACTTGAGCAATAAATATTAATACATATATTAATATAGCAATTATTTTTAAGATTGAAAAATTAGTCACATAATACATCCTTCTTTCTTACTTTCTAACAGTGATATTAAGAAGTTGGTTTTATATTTAATAGCTAGTATTCACCTCTTCACCATTCTCCATAGTTATTAAACAGTAGCTACATGTAGACGAGATAAACTCTGGTGCTTCCAGAGCTAGAGGTGAGGGGGGAAAGTAGGTAACAGACATTAAGAGCTTTATTACAAACAGAGAATGATGGTTGATGCTTGAGATTTCACCTTAACAAAATTCATTCAATCATTCGTTTCTTCCTCTTAACTCCTCTAGTGAAGCATTATATTGAAGCTTCCCTTGTAGTCCAGTTTACCAGGCAAAGTTCTTGTTTATGTTCATTGACTAATTTAATTATACAGAGAAACACTTTCACAAATGTTCTGCTTTGTGTAATAAATTTTATGTTCTCCCTACTTATAGAATCATAGTCTTGCATTATGCATTTAATCCAAGCTATGATTGCTGTATGTGATAAATTGTGTATCCTGTGTAATATTATTTGGCACATTAAAAAGTCATTTCTTAGCTAAAATCCAAAGTTAACAGGGTCCTGTGTTTCTGGCAACTCTACCAAAGGGAAATTGAAACACTACGATAAGGTGTCACAGCTGACCAGCCCTTACTCTAGATTTCAGTGTATCAGACTTAAAAGCTTAACTTGAATACAAAAGGAAATTTTAAAGTTCAATCAAATATTTTTACATTATTAAAGTGGGTACATATGATAATATATAAATACTTTGACAAAATAAATACAATATTAATTTACAATATTAATTTCCTTTTAGAAACAGTTTGTCAGTTTCCCCCACGGTAGATACAATTAACAACTCCTAGTGTGCCCCTTCAACATCTTTTATATATACTTTATTTTGCACGCATATATATGTGTGTGTACATATTGAAAATTTTGTGGGCATAGGTAGACAGAGGGATAGAGATAGGTAGTTAGGTAGATAAATATTAATAGAGATGGATGGATCGATGTATAGTTAGATGTCATCTTATTTGCATAGGTATCTATTCCACTCTCATCTGCCATCTAAAATTAATCTATCCAAAATTTATTCTCATACAAATGTCATTATGTCCTACAAACTCACCTATATCTTACCCTTCAGAAATTGACACTACCTATAGAGATCTATCCCATTTTGTTTCACATATTTAGCCTAATTTATGGAACCAGTTCCTTCTTCAAGGCCATTTAGCTGGTTTCTAGGATTTTAATATCATAAACTTTCCTTCAGTCAACTTTTATAAACATCATTGTGTTCGTTCTAGGGATTTTCATAGGCTAATTCCTACCAATGTAACTATCAGATCAAAACTATGTATACCTTTAATTTTTAAAATAATTGAATAATTCTAAAGAGACCATATGAATTTATAATTCCACCAAAAGATAATGACTGCTTCTTTCTCTTCACTTGCTTTCCACACTATATACAGTAAAACGTTTTAACCTTTGTCAAGCTTTAATGTCAGCATGTTTTAATTGCTATTCATTTTTGAGTTGGCTTATATATGTGAAATATTAAAGATAATTTGTCTTTCTGTTGTGAAAATTGTCTTTCCATGATTTTCATGTATCTTGTTAAATTTCCATCATGGTTTACTATTTATAAATTAGTTTTCATATATTAATAAAAAGTCATTATATTGCAATTATGGCTTCCTAGAATTTGCTTATATTCTGACTGTGATCATATATTTTTCACACAAAAGTTTAATTTATTCTTAATACAGTTTTTTACTTTTTCATGTCTATATTATCTGCATAATCAATCCTAACATAATAAAATTATTCAAGTGTTTTTCAGGTTCTTCTGGTAAATATATATTCACTAATATTTTTTACTCTTTTCTATTTTTATCTCTAATGTATTATGGTATTGGAAAATAGGAATCCAGTCTTTTCTCCATGAACACCACTTCCCTATGTTTTATTGCCAGATAAGTAAACTCTCTCTGCTACGTAACCGATTTTCCCCTTTTGAATTTTTATCATATCATGAAATTTGTGAGCATTTAGGACCATTTTGAATTTTTTTCTGTTGATTTAAACATTTTTTTATGACTCAGAATCAAATTAAATCAAAGTAAATTGCTTTAATCACTGTTTTATAATATATTTTAATATCCATTAATCTTATTTTGCCAAAATTTCTTTGCCTATTTATGTATGTACTTTTCAATATGAATGCAAGCGTCTACTTAATGTTTTTATAAAAAGAAACCATTTAACTGGACTGGAAGTATCTTAACTTTGTGCAGCAAATTGGAGTAAAATAAATTAATATTTATTCTTTATTTCATAATGAGTTAGCTTGTACTCATAAAAAGAAAGTTAGTAGCTTAGTATACTACTCAAACATATGGGTTGGCAATGTGAGCTGGGTTCAGCTGGGTGATGATTTTGAGCTCAGCAAGGCTCCCCAGGGTTTTATCATCAGCTGCTAAATTGGCCATTAGTAGACTGCCCTAAGGTAGGACAATGGTTAAAATGTGTGTCAAATTAACCAGATTATGGTGCCCAGTCGCTTAGCCAAACACAGATCTACTTATTGCTGTAAAGGTATTTTTTAGATGCAATTAACAATCACAGTCAATCAGGTGACTTTGAGTAAAGCTGATTACCCTCTGTAATGTGAGTGGGACTCATCTAATTAAAGCCTGAATAGAGAAAGATGGCCCTCCCAGAAGAAGAGGAAATTGTACCAGCAGACAGTCTTTGACTTCAATTGTGACATTGGCTCTTCCCTGATTCTCCAGCTGGCCAGCCTACCCATCAGATATTAGACTCCCCAATCTCATAAATCTCTCTCTCTCCCTCCAAATGGGTTAGAATGGATACACACACACACACACACACACACTGGTTCTGACTGGAGAACTTTGACATTGTATTCATTCCTTTATACATTTTTTTTCTACAAATATGGAAGACTAATGATTTATTTTATTCATTTCATAGTTTTCTTAAACCTGTGAACAGTAATTATAGATGACTTCTGCCAAAACTGATGAAGAAATCAGTAAGCTGACACTATTGTACAGGTCTGCTGTCCATCCCCTCTCTCTATTTGTTCTGGTTATATGATAATTTAGAGCGTATTTCTATATGTACTATCACTTTACTAAGTATGTGTATATACCCTTCACAAAGCCATTTACCTTTTACACATACGTGGAGTTGCTACTCACCCAGCATTTCTCTTCTGGGGACCTACTATGGAAGCTGTAGGGCTAGTAGCAGGCTGTGTTTTTACTACCAAACACGGTCCTTGTCTGAACGGCTTGTCTGCAGACTTCCTTGTTGAGTTCTCCTTCTCTTACCTCCCTGACCAATGATGCTGTTCCAAGTAAGGAGCTATTGCTATTACCACGTCCACCTTTGAGAACGCACTTTGTAGTGTCCCAAATTAATTTTCTGTGTACTTCTAAGGCATCTTTTATACGTTGGAGTTGGAATTATAGGTGTTTCCTACATTTCTAATCTCATTGAACATGAAGTTTCTCATTTTCAGCTAACATCATAGGAGAAGAGAAATAACTCTTCCCATATCATTAGATGAAAGGAGAATCTTAAAGCATCTTTGTATCTTAACACTTAAAATGCTTAACAGAAAGAGAATATGACATAGAAATACTGACAGTATTTGTTCTGTGATCAGTGTTTAAATTTGAATGAGTTGTAAGCCTAATCCACAGATAAGAATATCAACGTGGTGATGATAATACAGGATAGTGTGGAAGGCTATAAGAGTCTCCTACATAAATATATGCATATAAATTATAAAAATAAAGTTCAAAATTTGGCAAAATTTCAAGGAAAAATATAATTTAAGTTTTCCTATTAGTGTTATCAGTTTCATGATATTAAATGAATACTTTGCACCTCTACCTAGTGCGTTTTCAAATGGCAAAATGATATTCATAAAGTTTTCAAGCTTAAGAGATTGATGAATTATTATAGTCTGTTCCCTTTATTTTTCTAAATTTGGTCTGTACCAAATGTATAGTTTCAGTCACTTTTTCTTTTCCTTGTATTGAGAGATTAGTATATACTTTTGCTTTGTTTACATATGCATAATATTGCCTGTGCATAATATTTTTGTCTGAATGGAGAATAACAATCATTTTCTTTTGAATACATGGCTTGGGAAGAAGTAAACATTCTACATGGTTAAAGTAATGGTAAAAATTATATGTAGATAATAAGAAAACATGGCACACAAAAAAGATATATAATTAGGATACTTGGCTCAAAAACAGAAGAACCAGAATCCATGGATAATAATTGGTATGATGCTGCTAATTATTTTTCTTTAATATGCAGTTATTTCTTCTAATTTCACTCAGAATTTTTCTGAGGCAGAACGCCCATTACTTTTTTCACACATACTTTTAATTGAAGTGTTTAACTGAATTAGTTTTATGGTTCTAATTGAAGGATTGTCAAAGATTTTCTTCTTTTCAAAATCCAACATTATGCCCTATTAATTCAGCAATAATTGGATATGTTAATAAAGTGGATGTATCGCTATTATAGGAATTTCTCTGTATTTAAGACACAGCAAAATAATAGTACATGAAAAGCATTTTTGAAAATTTCATGTCTCCAGTTACAAGAATACATTATTCTTCATCATTTTACTTTTCTTATCAAAAATTGGGGGTTGGTATAAATGCCTATCTATTTGCAACATTAGGATATTGAATTTTTCAAAATTAACTTATACTTATTTAGAGGATAAACAGAAGTGGAAAAGACAGTCAGAAGGTTTATCTTATCACTTATACGTACTCTAAAAGATTCTCCTACTTGTTCACAATTGTTCCTGAACTCTGTGTGGTTAAGGCTCAATGATCTCCACGGGAACAGTGTTGGTATGAGACCAATTTCAGCAACAAGAAAGGAAAAGGAGTTCCTCATATGAAAAGACCAGTTTCTTCATCACTCCATATGATAAACTTGAATAGTCAATTACATAGAATTGAAACCTTAGAGAAAAAATGTGATGTCCCCATTTATGGTGTAATCACATCTGGAAGAGTGAGATAGTGTTAGAAGGATCACATCAAGTATCAGAAAATAAAAGACACTGGTGGGGTCCTTCGGCAATTCTTTGACATTCTCTGGCATCATTTCTAGAGAGTTAATTGGCATTGTGAAAAACTCAGGAAAATGAACAAACAGCTAGGCTTGTTTAATACATTTAAAATAAAGAAGCCATTGTCACTGTTCTTTTTACAACATTTCTATTGGATCTTTTTTTTCCCCACCCTTGATCGCAATCTTAGAGATACCCCACAGTTTCTGTTGTCACTTTCAATTTTTAACGAACTATTTCATCTTCAGGCAATAAAAGAATTTAATCCTGTCAATGTCTAAACTTCAATTTATTTCACATTAAAAAAGTCTTTACTCCCCAGCTCAGTTCTAATCTCCTGGAAATCTTTAAGGAAGAAAGGGTTTGGAATGTGGTTCATGTCTCCCCTCTCTTCTGCCATGGCCTGGCATGTTCTCTACCCTTTTCTTTCAGGATCAGCTAAGATAATTTTAAACCTTTCTCATTTTCTTTAAGAGTCCTGGGATTTGTTGAGAAAGGTGAATTTCCTATCGCTAGCTTTAAATTTCAGCTTCTTAATCATGTTGTCTAATCTACTTGACTCCTTTTCTCTACAATACTTCACGTTCAAGACTACACTGTCACTATACTTTAAAATTTAAAACATTGCAAACCATAAGTTGTTGCCTATAATAAATTGTAGGGAAAATGTTTCACAGCAATGAACAAGGGTTGAGTTTGTTACTTATACCTGCTTAGCCTTATTTCAGTGAAAGTAAAATGAATCCAGGTCTCAGAGTAAGTGGATTGTTGTCATGTATGAAAAGCATGGAAATCCCTGCCAGAGTCATACCTGATTTCAACTCTGTTGAAATGTCTTTTACTCTCTTTGGGAAGGTAGGCTGAAAAGTGTTAAGGATGTGTCTTCCAGGACAATGGGAACACCTGAATTCTTGAAGGCATAGAGACATCAGACTGTACTTGCTAAGAAGGACAAATTTATGAAAGGTAACTCTGACTAGCTTTCTGACTCAGAAGGATACTGAAAGTGGTGCAAATGGTAGGATCTCTCTCAGAATGTTGCTAGTGAATTCAAATATTAATAAGCTGCTTCTAGCAGTACCTGTCTAAAAGTAAGCCTTGCCTATGAATTCATAAAATATGCATTGAATGACATCAGGTCATACAACTTGAATATAAGGGAAATTACCATCTTAATCAATAGGATATCAGGAATACATGAATATAAATTTTTTGGTTGTAGAAGTTTCTTTGTCCCAGGACTATATTCCCTCTGGAGTTTCTGATTTAGCAGTAACTTAGGGAAAGAGAAACAAACAAGAAGAACATCTTTCCTAAAGGAATATTGCTCTGTGCATCTTTTATTAACAACTTTGAAAATATCTTTCCTACTTCTCTCACTGACAAACTCTGGAAAGATTATAATGTAGTGTGGGAAGGCTCAATATCTGACAGAGTCTAACAAAGCTAGACACGTAGTTCTAGGGACAATACATAAAAGGAAACCAAATACATTGAATGTTAGATATTTAATATGAGTTATTTCTCCACTTTATAACAGAAAATTTCTCTATGGACTGACTGTTGAAGCATCTCTCCTTCTCCAACAGTTTTTCACCTTCTCCTCAAATATCCTCAAATATCACATCCCTCAAATAGCAAATGCTTTTTAATCTATTATTCATCCCAATTTACCATAACATAATTTAATGATATGTCTTTCTATTCAAAAGAATCTATGTACCACCACCCACTACCTCCAGATTCAGAAGTGAATCATGCTTTTTAAGTAGTACCTTATATTTCTATTATTTCTACTAGAGGAATTAACTACATCTAGTGAATATAGGCCTACTACTGTTTATATCCAAATAATGTATAAATCAGGTATTCTAAGGACTTTGAGGGAATGATGAAACCATATACACATAAGAGAGAAACTCTGAAGACTGAATTAGTCTTTTATTTTCTGCCTTAAGTCTTCCTCATAGATGTCTCATTTATTTTAGGTTTCAAAGTTCTACTAATGACATACATAGGACCTAGATCAATGCTTGAGTCTGCCTTTCTTGTCTCATGTAAATCTGTTGTCCTGTCATGATAATACTTTAATTGTTACATATCTTCCAGTAACTAGTTCTTTTTCTCATTGACATCATTTCAATCCTGGCTCTCATCGCAAATACACAAGGGATAACTGAAATAAGCACACAATTTTTTCTTCTTCATCTTCATGGCATCTCTTAAAAATATTTTCTATCATTCATGCTTTTATATTGATGTGAAATATTTCACAGCCCTCAAAAATTTTTAGTGGTTGCTGAGCACCACGTGCTCACTTCACAACAGGAAGTCTGGTCTTCACATCCCCCATCTTCACCAGGCATGTGTCGCCTACTCTGAGCCTGAGTCCACCTCCTTCTCTCTTTCTGATGCTTACTGGTTTTCTGCCTAAAAGTCCCTCTTCTGCCCCAGAAGTCATGCAATGACAATTTCAGACACAATTAATTCTTTCTTCTTTCAACTTAATGATGTTAGTTTCAGCACCAAATATGTAAGAGTTATGTCTTGTCCTATGTAAAGAAAAGTCTACCATTGCACTGTCCTTCTTTCAGTGAGTTCAAATTGCGTGGTTCAGTGTACTTTATTTTCTGGACAAAGTGGACAATTTTTTTTTCTGAATCTACAAAATAAAAATGAAAAACTTCAGGGTTTGAGTGAAATATTTTTATTAAAATTGTATTTGCACAATTTAAATTGATAGAACTTGTAATATCTATCAATCTGGTATGATGCTGCAAAATAAAAAACAGTTCAAAAATAAATCAGGAATTAAGGAAATACATCCTGTAAAAATCCAAATTGCTAAATTTCATGCAATATTAAATTTAATGCAAACTATATCACACTGGATGATATGGAATCACATATATTTCTTGGTTTTCAGTGCCATCAAATATAAGAAGTAATACAGAGTACAACTGTAAAATTAAGGTTCACATTTATTTAGAAAAGATAGTGAAACACATAACACTGTTTTGAAAGATAACTTAGAAATTGAAATTATCAAGGATTCAAAACACATGGGAAAAGAAGATACATCTCACAGTAATGGGTACCATAATTTTATTATACATATGCATTCATCCACTCTTTAATTTTTCTGAATTTCTCCCATTACTAATATAAATTTTCACTTTGTTGTTATGCTTCACAAAATCTAAAGTCCATTTACAAAGAGTGATTGGTTTGTTTAACACGTTGTATGGGAAAAAAATGTCAATTCTTTTTTTCACTTGATTTTTATCATTATTTCTAATGATGTGATAAATTTTGGCATATTTTACTATAATTATTTAACTCTCGTACATTGATTTAAACTATACACATAATGACAAAAGGTAGAATATGGGAATTAAATCAAGTCATTTACAAATAAATCCCCCTAAGAGGCTCCAAATATCTCTCATGTAAACTAAGTGGCAAAATGTAGCATTTTAGAATTATCTATCCACAGGGAACAGAAGAGAGAGAAAGTGAGCAAATCAGAGCAACGGCTGGATTTCAAATGGGAGAATGGAGAGAATGAAACTGTTATTTTTGTTTTAATGTCTACAGATTCTGGACAAATTTCACTTTAAGCATAAATAGCCAAAAATGTCACTTGATAGAAAGTTATTTTCTTAAGTAACTGATGGAATTGAAATTTTTTTTCTGTTTCTACATTAGCTTAAATTGTAGGATTATAACCACCACAATTGATACCTGTCAGATATATCGAAAGGCCCTAAGACAAGTTTACTTTTCTGTTCTCAGATTTTCATCTATTTTTTTTTTTAATTATTTTTTATTGAGTCATAACTGTGTACAATGATTCAGGCTTGGAGTACAGTGTGCGGGCTTCCCATACAATCGGAGATATTTTTATCCACCTGATTAATGTAACATTCATATTTTCTCATTTACTATGTGAAAACAATTTTGATCCGTATTT
>CAUYRH010177136.1:0-41435 GCA_963574655.1 Perodicticus potto
GGCTAAAACCCAGTTATAGCACAAGAAATGGGGAAAGGGGCAAGGGAGGGGAGGGGAGGGGGGAGGATGGGTGGAGGGAAGGTGATTGGTGGGATCACACTTATGGTGCATCTTACAAGGGTACAAGTGAAAATTACTAAATGTAGAATACAAATGTCTTCATAGAGTGATTAAAAGGCCATGAAGGTTATGTTAAAATAGTTCAATGAAAATATTTTAGATTGTATATAAAGTCAGCACATTGTGCCCCATGATTGCACCAAAGTACACAAATATGATTTAATAAAAATTAGGAAAAAAAACAACAACAAAACCTAAAAAAAATTAGGAATAGAAGGAACAGAACTCAAAATAACAAAAGCCATATATGACAAACTTACAGGCAGCATCATACTAAATGGGGAAAAGTTGAAAGTTTCCCCGCTAAGAACCAGAACAAGACAAAGGTGTTAACTGTCACCACTTCTATTCAATATAGTACTGGAAGTCCTAGCTAAAGCAATCAGGCAAGAGAAAGAATTACAGGACATCCAAACTGGTCAAACTACCCCTGTTTGCTGATGACATGATCTTGTACCTAGAAAACCTTGAAGATTCCACCAAAAGAATCTTAGAATTGATAAGTAAAGTCAGTAATGTCTCAAGCTACAAAAATCAATGTAAACAAATCAGTTCTCTCTCTCTCTCCAAACTGAAAGTTAAATGAAGAACTTAATACCATTTACAATGGCTGCAAACAAAATAAAATACCTAGGAAGATACTTCACCAAGAAGGTGGAAGATCTCTATAAGGAGAACTACAAAACACTGATGAAAGAAATCAGAGATGACACAGGCAAATGGAAACATATCCCATGCTCATGTATCAGAAGAATCCACATTTTTATAATGTCCATACTACCCAAAGTGACATACAGACTTAATGTAATTCTCATCAAAAAACTGACATCATGGCAGTGCCTGTAGTTCAAGGAGTAGGGCACCAGCCCCATATACTGTGGGTGGTGGGTTCAAGACTGGCCCCGGCCAAAATTGCAAAAAAAAAAAAAAAACCTGACATCATTTTTTACACAGAGAAAAAAATAATCCTAAACTTCACATGAAAGAGCCTGACTAGCCAAAGCAATCTTAAGCAGAAAGAGTAAATCCAGAGGCACCATATTATGTGTCTTCAAATTATACTACCAGGATATCATAGCCAAAACAGCATGGTACTTATATAAAGGTAGACACACAGACTGATGGAACAGATAGACAACCCAGAAATAAAACCAGCTGATTTCCAGCAAAGCAGACAAAAACACACACTGTGGAAAGGACACTCTATTTAATATATAATGCTGGGAAAATGAGATAGCCACATGCAGAAGAATAAAATTGGATCCCTATCTCTCAGCATATACAAAAATTAAGATGGATTAAAGACTTAAATGCAAGAACCCAAACCATAGAAGTTTTAGGAGAAAACACACAGGAAAAACAATCCTAGACATCAATCTAGGCAAAGAATGTATCACCTAAGACTCCAAAGGCAAATAACAGCTACAACAAAACTAAGTAAATTGAACTTAATTGAATTAAAAAGTTTCTACACAGCAAAGGAAATCAATACAGTAAACAGACCACTTACAGAATGGGAGAAAATATTCACAAACTATATCCTCTGACAAAGGACTAAGATCAAGAATTCAAACAAATCAGCAAGATAACCAAATCACCTCAGCAAAAAATGGGCAAAACACGTAAAGAGAATTTTGTACATTAGTACACCCTTTATGGTAAACAGTATGGAGATTTCTCAAAGAACTGAAAGTACACCCACCATTCAATCCTAGCAATCCCACTAGGTATCTACCCAAAGGAAAAGCAGTCACTATGTCAAAAAGACACCTGCACCTGAATGTTTTTCACAGCACAATTCATGACTGCAAAGATGTGGAATCAATCTAACTTTCCATCAATTCAAGAATGGATAAAGAAAACGTGAGGTGTGTGTACATATACATACATACGTATGTTCACCCACCCATCCATACATACCATACATTCCATGGAGTACCACTCAGCCATAAAAAAGAAGGAAATAATGTCTTTTTTAGCCACTTGGGTGGAACTGAAAACCATTATCTTAAATAAAATATCTCTAGAATGAAAAACCAAATACCTCATGTTCTTGCTAATAAGTGGGGACTAAACAATGGGTACACAGGGTCATAAAGTGGTAGAAAAGAAAGGACATTGCAAACTAAGAAGGGGGGAGACTGGAGGGAGATGTGGAGTAAAAACTTACATACTGGGTACAATGTACTCTGGTAACAGGAAAATCCTTGATGTCAGCACTATACAATGCATCCGCGTAATAAAAACACTTATACACTCTTAATAATTTGAAATAAAGCAAAAAGACCCCAATGGGCATGGAATGGTGTCCTTTCCTTTCACTAAAATGAAAACGTGCATGTCCAGAGTGTCCTTAAAGGCGAACCACATGCCCTCCATTCTTGCAGGGAGAAGCTGGATCTGACAGTGTACATGGTCTTTGTGGGTGTGGGGTTGGACATGGAAGGAGCTTTCTTTACTGTGGCCACCATGGATCCCAAACCATTCTTCAGGAGGTCCAAACCCACCAACAATAGGACTCCTCATGGCAGTGCCAGCGCCCCCATCCCCCAATACTGCCATTCTGCTTTTCTTTATTTTTACGACACAGCAGATTTCCATGCAAAAGTTTGGAAGGACTCAGAAGTGGACAAAATGAGCTTTCAGTTCAGCACAGCCTGCTGTTCCACACATGCTTACCTCGCTTTGTCAGACACAGTTACACCCCCCACACCTACAGGGACCACATACACTGTCAGACCTCACTTCCCTGCCTGGATCACAGCTCCTGCTCGCCAGCTGGCATCCCTTCCTATCCCCATCTATCCCTGTGCCCCGAGTCCTTGCTGGGTTGCCTTCAGGCCATGATTACTGCTGCTCTCATTTCTCTGTGCTTTATTTCATGGTCATACAAGTGCAAAGCAAGCTCTGTAATGGCTAGTTCACCAGTGGATCTAAGATAAATCATGTGTGGACAAACACCAAAGCTTAAGGTAACTAGATTGCCTAGAGAAGTTTCAACGTGGGATTAGGCAGTTCCATTCACATGCAGAACACCTTGTTCAGGCCCCTGGGTCCCACCTTCCACATGATGAATGGAAAGTGGGGCACACATGGACAGCAGGCATGTGGGGTCACACACAGGTGACAGGTGTGTACACACATGCAGACAGATGCACCATTCTCAGAAAAACATGATCCACTCACCACATTATCTTCTGAAGTCAGTGAAAACTGAATAGTGAAGATTTCTCAAATTAGCACAGACAAGGAGCTGGCAAATCAGGCTTGCCTCCAGTTTTTGCAAATAAGCTTTATTGGGTCACACACACGCCCACTCATTCATGTATCATTCTTGCTGAGTAATTGCATCTGAGGCCACAGGGGCCACAAAGTCAAAAACATCAGCTATCTGACCCTTCACAGAAAAAGCCTGCCAACCCCTGGAATGGAACATCAGTGGGAGGCCACAGGGCCCCCTGTGTGGGTCTGGCATGTGTCGTATTCAAAAGCAGCATTTCCCACGTCAAAACAGCCATCAAGTAATTGGTGGTAGCCTTGCACTCAGGCCTTCTAAGAAAGCACCTTTGTTCTTGGAGGCTTTGTTTTCCCATAAACTGGAGATAATCAGATCTGTCCTTCTATGCTTCCTAGTAATGTCGAGAGTACAACTGATGATGCACAGGAGTTTTGTGTCTCTTAATGAAGATGATGCCATGGGAAAAATGATCACAGACTGTTGCTGGGGCGGAGGTTACAGCAGCCTGGATGCCGGGCCTGGATAGGCAGTTGTTTCCAGGTACAGGAAGAAGCAGTAACCCACCCCCCACAACCCCTGTGTACATGTCAGGTGGGCGTGTGAGAACTGTGTCCCCATCTGCACAGCGGTTCTATGCATGTATCCAGCAGGAACAAACTCAGCAACACACTTCCATGGTGTCCTTGGGTGCAGGCACCCAAGGGGGTCACTTGGGCATTCACTTGGGCCCCAGCACAACTTGATGCCTCCTTCCCAAGGCCACTCTCACCTTTACCTCACCCCTTCAACATCCTGAGGACACAGAGGCTGAGTGCTGCCTCCACACTCCACCCACATGACTTATGGGCCTCTCAGCACCCAGACACTACAAACAACTGCCCAGGTCCCCAGAGCGCCTAGGAGTGGGGAGGCTGCCCTCCAAGCCGTGTGCTGGGACTACAGGTGCCTGCCACAATGCCTGGCTAGTTTTAGAGACGAGGTCTTGCTCTGGCTTAGGTTGTTCTTGATCTCTTGAGCTCAGGGCAATCCACCTGCTTCAGCCTCCCAGACTGCTAGGATTACAGGTGTGAGCCACCACACCTGGCTTGAAGCAGTAATTGTTATTGATATTTTACGACTGAGAAAAATTCAGAGAGACTAAGTTCCTCAACGTCATAGGGCTTATCTAAAGGCAACCAGCTTTCAAATCTTAACCACCCTGCCTCCTCCCCTACAAACAGGAGAGGTGTGGGTGCTTCTCCCTTTAGCCAGGGAAGTCCACCTTTGTGTCTGCAGACATCCAGTTTGCAGAGGCACCAATCACTTCCCGCTTCCTTGGAAGAAGCCCCCACACTGTGAACTAGCACCTGCAGCACTCCCAGGCACGTTCTGATGAAGTCTGCTTCTGGGGCACCTGAACAGGTCCTCGGTGCCGCAGGGCTCCACGGGCTGGCCTGCCCCAGGTGGTGTCCAGGCCCAGATCCAGCTGAGGTCCAGCTGGCCCCACCTCACCTCCACTGGCCCTTGTGAGCAGTGCACTTACCAGGGCCTCATGGGGGCCTCCTACATGGCTGGCCTCCAGTCAAAGAGGACTCCCATGAAGGGCTGGATCTCCAGCTACCTTTGAAGGCCAAGAGGACAGGAGAGAAGCAAAGGCCCGCGAGCCTCTGACCCTCTTCAGGAGAGACTAGGGGCAGAGGATTCCTTCTACTCCTGTGCTTCCAACCAAACTAACCACTGCATCATCCTTAATTATTGTTTACAAAGTAACACTGTACCAGAAAAATAAGGTTATCTGTGAATATCTACTTACATGTTAAAAACAGAAGTTTCCCTAAGAATCTGGCTCTGAGGTAAAGGAAGGAGACCTGCATTAGAACCAGGTCCCCAGCCCTCCAGGAGTTTTCAAAGTGGCCATGCAGCTTCCTGCTTAAGAGCTCTGTCATAGGGCATGGCTCAGATCCTGCCTCTGCCACATCCTGGCCCCTGTGTCCCTCAGTTTCTTCATCTGCAAAGTGGAATCATAAATGTCTTTCTCACAGGGATCTTCAAGATGAGATTAAATGGGTTGATACAGATCAGTCACTGACAACAGTGCCTGGCACACAGTATGTTCCAAAAATGGTCTCCTGCTAATATTGTGTAACTTATGACTGGGAAGACTGCCAGATACCAGTATAGGATGTGTTCATTGAAGCTGTCCACATCACACAGCATATAGACTGGAGAGTGCCATTAAAAAACAAAACCGAACAAAGACCTTAGGAAAACAAACTGGATCATGAAGATAACCCAACTGATATCATAAAGCAGAGATATATAGAAAGGCTGTAAAAAGGAAAGTTCTTCCATTAACACATGACAAAAAGGAAAGTTCTTCATTAACGCATGATGGACCCCCAGAAAGACCTGCTGAGGCCCTGAGAAGGTCCTTAGGCGAAGGGAGGTGCCGAGGGTGGTCCCCTGAGCCCGGTCCCTCATCACCATTAGCAGAAAGCATTTTGCCACCGTAGGGACAGCCACAGTGCAAAGCTCTGGACACCACAGACAGAAAGACCTATGATCTTTGGTCACAAAGATGTTACCTGGGTCCCTAATGGGCCAGGTCCAGCCTCCCTGGGGAGAGGTCTCAAAAATGAGGGAGCTCTAGCTCATTCCTCTCCCTAAGCACAGGCCCAGGGGCTTAAGAGAATATTTGCATCACGCTACCAACTTCAGGAAACAACACCCAATGTGCCCTTTGCTCTTCCCCTCTTTATAAACACTTCAGGCATTTCTGATACATAGTAGAGAAGTCTTGAACTAACATTTCATACAAACAGGGTTTATTATTATGTTCAATAAAATTTAAGCCTACACCAAAGCACAGATAACGTGGAACTGATGTGCTTCCCCCAGTCCTGCAGCCTGCTGCCCATGGAGGGGCACTGAGTCTGGCACTGTGGGACACGGACTACCTTTAGCCTGGGACGGGAGCAATGGGCTCAATCTTCCCTGCAGCACTGGCATTGAGGGACATGGCTGGAGCCGGGAGGGTCCCTCGAGTCCTACTTTCATGCTGGTTTACAGAGATCCTCAACCAGATATTTAGTTACAAAATGCTTTGCCAACTTTGTAGTGAAAACTGCCACAAAATTGGATGTCGCAAGCACTTTCATAGACTTAAGGTGAACTTCATAAATAAGTTACTGATTCAAATAGTCTCACGACAGAGAAACAAACAAATGTCTTCCCACATCACTGCAAACATCACAGTGCCTCCAGATGGCAGAAACATGGCCTGGGTTTGGGATCGTCACTTTCCTTTGAGGACTGGTTCATTTAACAGCAGCACAAGCTAGGCAGGGCGAAGGGCCCTGGTGACTCCTCAGTGCGTGCTGGCCGTGGGCATGCCAGCCAGCTTCTTTGTGCTCAAGGGGGAAACCGAGCAGCGACAGCTTTGCTTCCAAATGCATTTTGTACACTAGTGAGTCAATGCAGTTATATTGTGTGACAGCTACGAGAAATTCCTTCTCTGAGTCTTCATGGTTTAGTGCGACTTTGTACACTCATTTTGAGGTAAAAACGGGTCTTCAGTGGTTACCCAGGCTTCAGCGTTACCCAGGCTTTGAGACAGCCCTTCAGGGGAGGTGTTGTTCTTCCCCTGGGGAGGGGAGGGCTCTCTCCTGCTGGCCAACTTCTGGGCCATTTGGTGAATATTTTTGGATTTTCTAAAATCTAAGAGCTTACTAGGCCCACCTGAATTATCATAAATTAGGGAGAGGACTGTGTTCTACTCTAAACTTTTTCTGCTGGGGCTCAAAGGTTGGCAGTCACTTAAATTAGCCTCAAGGTTTCCATGGCATCGGGCCATCAGTCTCGCCCAAATAACCCACTCTCCAGCCTCAAAGCAGTTTCTTTCATTGTTGGCAATTTGGTTCATTAATAATTACACCTTTCACATTTATTTAGCATTTTTAACTTTTCTAAGCATTTTCATAGGCTTTATTTAATTTTCATTCTTATCATCCCAATAACTCTGTAGGATAGGAAGTAGTTTCAGTCCATTTATAAATTTACTCAGAATAGGTGATTCAGTGCTAATCAGGAGGAAGGAACGGAATAACAGCAAAGGATGCTGGCAAATGTCCTGACGAGTCTGCACCCGGACCTAAAACATTTCGTTCTGCAGTAAGTAGTCATTATTATCCTAGTCCCACGGTGAAAGAAAACCACTCCTGGAATGATCAACGAGGAAGTGAGTCACCACTGCTGTGACAGAAACCGTAGTCTCCGGGCCTCCAATCCAGATGCACGGCTTGAGCAGGCATGCACATAATTAAAAGCAGAACCTCTGCAGAACACCCAGCCTAAAACACAGAAGAGAAAGGGGGGCAGAGACTTCTAAGTTTTCCAAATCGGTAGTCTACCTGCCTCCAAAGTGCCATCAAGGGGAGCAGGTGGCACAGAATGTTCTAGCCTGAGACAGAAAAACACAGGAGGAATCTGCAGCCGTGGCAGCCCCTCTGCTCCTGTTCTAATGAGGTCAAGGGAATTGTTTGCAGCTCATTGTCCTGATGTCTGCCTTCCCCCCACCTGCCTCACCTCCTCACCCAGGAGCATGCCTGCCTGCCCACTGCTGGAACCACAGCACGGGGCACATGCTGCCTCACCCCACCCTTGCACCCCTGGAGCAACCTTCCTTCAGCCAAGCCAGCCTTGGTCCTATGTCCAAGGCAAAGTCATCCAGAGACCCTGACAAACAGGTACCTAGGACACATGCAGGGGAGGTGCTCTGACAACAAGGCAGTCTTTAGGAGTTGTCTGTGATTTGATGGAGGGCTTGGGCTTTTCCATAGTCTTGGAAACTTGATCCCCTCTTTAAGAATTTAACATATCTACTTGACTGAAATTATTCTAAACATATTCTAGTTATTAATTCTTCTAATCTTCATAGCAACCTCAGGAGGCAAATAGTATTACTGGTGACATTCTTATAACTATCTTCAGAATAATTATTAATATTATAATGGAGATATCATCTCCATTTTATAGCTGAAGAAACTAAGTCACAGAGAGGTTAAGTAACATGCTCTAGGTCACACAGCCAGTCCACTGCAGGACTGGGGTTCCAGTGTTTGTGTTCTTATCTTCAATGTCAGGGGTTCACAAACTTTTCCTCTATTAGAGCCAAGTAGAAAATACTTTAGGCTTTGCAGGCCTCAGGTGTTGGCTATAACTACCAGGCACTGCTGTTGTAGCATCCAAAGCTATGCAGACTACACGAAAATGAATGGGTGTGACGTGTCCCCATAAAACAGCTGGCAAAGATATATGCCCCTGGGGCTGGGGTCAGTACCCCCACTTAATGCTATGTGTGTTGCTCGGTATTTTGTCCAGTAACTATGATGTGAAGTCCATGCCAACAGACAAAATGCCTAGGCTTGTTTTATTTTGAGTTTTTAAATGCAAGAAACTCAGTGGATTGACTTTTAAACCTCTGATGCTCAAACCAGTGCATGAAACTGGTCTTATACGATTTCTTGTGCATTTCAGCAATACAAGGCAATATGAATACACCCAATAAGGAGGTGGGGGGGTTCCAGGTGAAACCCATCACCCTGAAGTCTCTCCTAGAAAATGATCCAGGGCAGCAGGCTGGCTCCACACTCAAGCACGTGCACCTGTAAGGAGCCCGGCCACTGACAGGCTGTGCGACTTCTGTCCCTGCTGACATAAGGGACAGCCAAGTTTCACTTTCACAGTGTATTTCCATCCATCAGAGCAATTCAAAGAAACCCATTGCTTTCTGTTCATTTATTCTGTATAGCAATACAGACTTGACTGCACTTGTAAAGACACAATTAACACAGTGTGCAGCTTCAAGAGGATGACCCCTCTCTCACTGCCCATACTAGCACCTGAGGTGGGAGGGTGGGGACCCGATTTCTGGAAACGCAGTTAGGAAGCTCTGCAGGAAATCACTCAGCAGAGTGATTTGATGTCCTTGCCAACTGTTACCTGGCAAACTAGAGTGAGTTCTGCTCGTAGGGCAGCCCCAACCTCCTCTGCACTGAAAGGTGAGCTAAGAAAGATGGGACCGTCTCCGTCTAGATGGGGCTGAGCACCTGGGAGCTTGGCCCTGGTGTGTGGTGGGGACAAGAGAAGCGCTGTTCCATGCACAACCTGGGAACTGTTGGGGCAGACAGCAAAGGATCCTCATGTTCACACCCACACCACTGGGTTCCAAGCCTGCCCAGAAAGACCCCACCCTGTGGGAAAGAGGCCAGGCATGGTGACTCTCACCCATAATCCTAACACTCTGGGAGGTCAAAGTGGGAGGATCACTTGAGGTCAGGAGTTCAAGACCAGCCTGAACAAGAGTAAGATCCCATCTGTACAAAAAAAGAAAGAAAAATTAAGTCAGGCAAAGTGGTGCTTGCAGTCCTATTAATAGCTACTCAGGAAGCTGAGGCAGGAGGTTCACTTGACAGGAATTTGAGGTTGCTGTGAGCTATGATGACAACATGGCACTCTAGCTGGGGCAACAGAGCAAGAGACTGTTTCCAAAAAATAAAAAAAGAATCAGGAGGAGCTCTGCTAGGAGACAGCTGAGGTGGCAGAGAGAACCAGGCAGGTCATCAGGTTGCCTCTACCTTGAACTTGGAGAGGCAAGGAGGCCTGATAGGAGCTCAGACAGGGCAGCTTGAGTGGGCTCATGGCATAGACGCCTTCCTGTCCTTGGCAAAGCTCCTCTTCTGCTGCTGGATACAGTCAGCCCTGGCCAATGTCTACACTAAACAAACGTACCCACACAATTGGTAAAAACCACGTAGTCTTCTCTCTTTAGCTAAAGTAGAAAGTCACAGAGTCCTGGTACCCACAGCTGCTGGCTGAGTGGATAGTCACAGCACCAGAAAGACCCACAGGAGAGCTGACCAGGCTCTTCGAGGAAGCTATAGCTCCTCCGGAAGCCCAAGGGTCTGTTAGCCTCTCAGTGTGTTGGGGATTGCACTGTGCCACTGGCAAAAGTCAGAACAGCAGACTTAACAACTATTGTTAATATATTCATTCATTCATTCACTAAGTGCCATATTTGTCAGGGATAATGTGCACCCACATTTTTGGCCCAAAGTTTCAGGAAAAAAAACTTTTATTTTTTTCATTCAAATTTTTATTTGTTTATATTTAGTTTCCTTTTTTGTATTATAAAGGAATTTTAGCATTCATTTTTTAACATTATGGGACATTGTATGTAACAAATAATTACAAGACACAAGACAGATACAAAGTACAAGAAATTTTATGTACCAGTAACAAACAGTACTACCATGTATAATGCACATCTTTATTTGGGCAAAATATTAGTATTTACTGGCCACCTAATATGTGCCAGACATGCTTCTAGCTATTCTTAATAAGTGAGAAACAAGATAGACAAAAATATCTTTGCCCTAAGAGAGCATACACTTTAGAGAAGGAGACAGACACACACAAAATAAACCATTATAAATATATAGTCTATTAAAATAGTCCCAGTAAGGGGGTAAGAAGTGTGGGGGAGTGGAGTTGTAATTTTAAATTAAGGAGGTGGGACGAGCTGGAAAGGGTGGGGGGGCGGTTTCTGGGGAAATGCGCCAGGCAGCCAGAACTTAGGGACCTGGGTAAGGTCCCAGGGCTCACATCGCAATCAGTTTGTTTATGACACAAAAGAAGGGTGGGGAAAGCAGGTTGGGTGGCTGTTAATTGATTGCAAAGGAAGACAGCTTTGGTGGCCAATTCCTGAATCCTTCTCTGGCACCCAGCCCTGGAGGGCTGGCAGAGGGTCTGCATACAACATCAGGGGATTTCGGTTTCAGAAAACAGAACACCCATCATTCCCTATGCACCAGGAAATAGACCTAGACATAGAAGATGAGCAGGGGGGTGAGAGTGGGGGGATGACAAACTGCTTTTATCTCTTGGTTATCTTGGAAAGAGCACTGGGGAAGCTGAGGAGTCCTTTGTAGATTGTGGTTCAAAGATAATAACAAATACTACAAATGCCTGGCTTTTCATATATATGGGCTCAGACGATGCATTAACACATGGTACAACCTTTATTCAACACATACCTCAGGGACTTCCACTGCACACATTGCACAAAGTGCAGGGCCAGAGACACAGATGAGTGACTCACAGACTCTTACCAGAAAAGTCCACAGTCCCTTACGAGGAACCTGCTTACTGATGAGCCCCAGGGTGATGGTGTCTATTCGTGTATTTCTGTACATATCTGAAGTACCTTTCTTTACAATACTCATCTCTTCCATTTATTCATTCATTCATGTACTCATCATGTATCCAACCACCCATTATCTACCCATCCTTCCTTCTACTACACATCCATTCATCCAACCATCCATCTCTCTACCCGTTTGTACCCCAAGTATACAACCATCTGCATCTATCAACCACCATCCCTCAATCAATTCATCCATCACCCCTTCTTCCCTTTATCCACCCTTTCAGACACTTACCATCTTCTCTGTGCTAGGTACTGTGTGATGTACTAGAGGTGTCACAAGAGAAGGGCTGACAGATACTTCCATATTCACAAAGTTTGTAAGGGAGATTTTAGATTCATAATATACAGAGCATACATGACTTTAAAACATCAACAGGATAAAAGTCTTGCATAATTCTGAGACATTGAGATATGCAAGATAAGGAAAAATGAGAAAGAAAAGGAAGACACAGAGAGATAGACACAAGAGGGATCTTGCCATTTTCTTTATCTTTGCAATTACTTTTAAAATGCAGACCGAAATTAAGGAAAAGGCAGCACTCGTCTTTCTGCAGCCACAGAGCTGAGAAATTCACACAGCCTGCAGCACAGACCCCAGCCAGAGACACCCCCTCCAGCACCTGCCTCAGAGAGCCTCACAGCTGCCCCAGAGCAGGCGTCTACCCACCACCCATATTCCATCACCTATGCAGAATTTCAGATTTTTAAACCATTTACTCCATCTTGGTGAAATTAAAGGTTTTTGAAGGGCCAGGAATGTTGCCTTCCTCCTGCACCGACCTCCCAGTGGAAGTCAAAGATCACCTTGATGGGTGATCCAAGAATCCATCAGGGCAAGCTGTGGTTGATCTTGACCTAAAGTTAAGGGGCTCTCCAGAGACACTTCTGGAAGTCACTCACGTGCATGTAACCTTCCTTCTTCTGCTGCGGAGCTCCAAATACTGCCCAAGTGGCTAACAGGGGGTTGGAGCTGGGGCTGGTCTACCTCTCCTCCTTTGTGCGTCTCACCCCTGCAGGTGACTTTGCTTCTCCTCTGCTTTTCTCCTTCTTGGCTCTAAACCACTCTAAGCACTGCCCTGGGACAGCCCAGGAGACATGTAGACCTCCCTGCTGAAGCTTCCTCCTGTGGGAGACCTGCCCACTCCACACTAATCAGAATCTGCAGCATCGACCCCAGAAACTTGCCCAAGCAAGGCTGCCGGGGATGGGGTGGGGGCTCTGCTATTCTTCCGACAACACAGCAGGAAAACCACCCGCCTCAGCCATGCCTCTGGAACCACTTGAAACCAATGACTTACATCTCCCTGAAAAAGTCTTTGTGGGTAACACTACCTGATGCTCTGGGCCCAGACACATTCTTCTCAGGGATTTGGTTTCAAACAAAGGTCCTTTCCTCCCTGGAGTGGCCTTTCCCCAAAAATCTCCTGGATGTTCTCACATGGAGAGGTTTAGAGACAAAGCACTAGGCACGGTGGGGGTTGGTCAGTTACTGGACCTGGAAATAGGGGGAATGAACGAGTAGGGGAGCGAATGGAGATGGAACCCCACATAGCTGTGCAGAGACGCCTACAGGAGAGAAGTCAAGAAGAAAAGACAGGGATGTACGGGGAGGAGAGCCAGTGTGGGGTAAAAGAGGAGCTGAGTCTTCCTAGGTCAAAGGCAACAGCCCCTGTGGACACAGGACCTGTCCCCCAAGGACACAGCACAGCACCAGAATGTGGAGGAAGGACAGAAGGCTGTCACGGCCCCCTGTCAGCACCAGGGAAGCCCTCACTCTCCACCCCTCCTCAGGAGCCAGGGACTGTCTGATCCTAGGACATTCCACCTCTGGATTACAGGTTTGAAAGTATCAAAAAGTGCCCATCGATCCACGAATGGATTAATAAATTGTGGTATATGCACACCATGGAATATTATGCAGCCTTAAAGAAAGATGGAGACTTTACCTCTTTCATGTTTACATGGATGGAGCTGGAAAATATTCTTCTTAGCAAAGTATTCCAAGAACGGAAGAAAAAGTATCCAATGTACTCAGCCCTACTATGAAACTAATTTATAACTCTCATATGAAATCTATAACCCAATTATAGCACAAGAATTGGGGAAAGGGGCAAGGGAGGGGAGGGGAGGATGGGTGGAGGGAGACTAATGAGTAATTGATGGGTCCATTTTACAGAGCATCTTAGAAGGGTACAGGTGAAACCTACTAAATGTAGAATATAAATGTCTGTACACAATAACTAAGAAAATGTCATGAATGCTATGTCAACCAGTTTGATGAAAATATTTCAAATTGTTTATAAAACCAACACATTGTACCCCATGATTGCATTTATGTACACAACCATGATTTAATAAAAAAAAAAGATAAAAAAAAAGGGTGGGGACTGCTGGTTTAAGCCATCCAATTTGTAGGACTTCGTCATGGCAGCTCTTGCAAACAAACACAGGCAGTATTTGCCTTAAGGAAGTGACTAATGTTAATAACAAAATATGAGCAGCACATCAATTGATTATGCTGCTAATTGTTTTTAGTGCTATTCATTGTCATTTGGTATTTGTGTCTGAAATTGCGGGGTTTCCAAAACCTGAGCTGAGGCTGGGGCTAGGACCCTGAGCAGCTCTTGGCCACCAACCCAACACCCCAAGCATCCTCAGTTTAGCTCACAGTACCTTGCAAAGGCCTGGAAAAAAAAAAACCATTTAATGAATGTGATCTAATCATCTGATCTTTCTAGTCATCTAATTCATCAAGTCAAAGCAAATGGGCCTGTTATCACTTGATCTGATTATTGGACTAAATTGATTGATTAATTCGGTAAATTAATTCGTGATGTATGAATGGCTGCCAATGCCTGAATGAATTACCTCATTGAGAAGAGATTCTATCAGGTTCTTTCATTTATTTATTTTTCTCCTTTTCAACACATTAAGGATGAAAGGGAAGGCACAAAACCAGCCAGGGGAACTGGTGGTTTTGTTTTTGGTTGTTGGAGATGGGTGAGGTTTGGGGGAGAGCCATCTGCAAATCACACCAACCTCTCGAGGGACTGCATTAGTTGGAGAGAGATCAGGAAAGCTACCACTGGCCCTGACTTCCAAGACTTCACTAGAAGAGACGGCTGGAGAGGGAGGAAAGATTCTGAGTCTGAGGGTGACTGGATTTCATTGGCTTCCGTGAACTGTGAAGACTCTTTTTGGGAGTCCATTCTTGGGCAAAGAGATACATCCAAAGATACACTGTGGACATCTAGTGAGATCTCTCGATGTTGCCTTTCCACCAACACATCAGAGTCTGTACGTTTCAATGCCTGTGGATCCCAGGCAGTACCCATACTAGTGATGTGAGCTCACAAAATACCAGTGTGACTTGGTCACTGCCTGCCTTGGGGAACTTGCCCTGCCTCCCAGGCCACTCGTTTCTGACCTCTGATCATGTGAAGAGAGAGAATGTGTGCAAATCCCATAATGCAGCGCCTGGCCCGCAGGAGCCAGTCAATAGATGGTCATGGTGGAGGTGACGGAGATGGCATTAGTGATGACGCAGCAATAATCTTGAAGAAATGTTCAGTAGTGCCCTTCCCTTTGTTTTATTCTTTTCTTCTCCCTCTTCTCTTACCTATTCCTTCAATATTTTCTTTTTTAAAATATAAAAATATAAGCTTATTTCATATTGGGGGGGAAGAGATGAGAAAGAAAGAGAGAAGAGAGCAGAGAGAAGGGAAGACAGAGGGCAGAGAGAAAAGGAGTGAGAGAATGTGTTTCACTATTTTCTTGTCTCTTTTCAAGCAAACCATTGCTTTTCAAAGTCTTTCAGGCTTAAATATCTCCAGAGTCCCTACTCTAACTTCAGGCATCCAAACTGACAAATCTTTAAGCTAAATGTCTTTGACCCAATCAAGGAGCCTGGATTGTCTCATGTCAAACCTTGGCAAGGAGCCTCTTGGAGCAGCTGTGCTTGTTATTGGTGTGTAAATGAAAGTCCAGGAAAGAACGGGGTGGTGCTGGGGTATTAGCAATAAAAACACACAGGGCTATGGCCCTGGCTGCCACTTGTGTGTGCCTCTCAATCCCACGTGATTGTTTCAGTCGAGTCAAAGGAGGATGGTGAGATCACGATAGCCTGGGAGTCTTGCTTTCCTCGGCCCTCTTCCTGTATACAGTTGAGGAGGTGGCAGATCTAGACTGCACCCTGAGTCATGCTGTGTTAGGAGGAGATGTTCTTGCAGAGTGTCCAAAATTCCAGCCCATGGACTTGGTTAGTGTTTCTCAAGCACCCAAGGGATCTCGGAGGGAGTCAGAAGACCTATGTGCCATCTGTAGTCACAACATGGCAATAACTTTTTTCATATCGAAAATGAGTTTAATAGTCCCTACCTTATATGACTGTTCAGCTAATACATTTAAGTATTCAGCTAATATTGACAAAATACCACTCCCAACAGCAGCCTGAATTTGAGGCCTGTAATTGATACATGATATATTAAGATTAATTAGCTTGAGAGAAAACAAACTTTGTTAAGTCCCTGAATTGTCTGTCATGGATGTACATTGTAGGTGGCAGCAAGAATGAGCAGATACTCAGTTACTTGGGAGGCTGAGGAAGGAGGATCACTTGAGCCAAGGAGTGCAAGACCAGCCTGGGCAACATAGGGAAACCCTGTCTCTAAAAAAAATTAAAATAAAAAAATAACTAGCCAGGCATGGCGGTACACACCTATAGTCCCAGTTATTCTCAGCTCCTTGTGAAGCTGAAGCTGGAGGATCGCATAAGACCAGGAGTTGGAGGCTGTAGTATGACTGTGCCATTGTATTCCAGCCTAGATGACAGAGCCACTTCTCTAAAAAAGAAAAGAAAATTTAAAAAGAGTAAGAAGATATATCCATTACATTTATTGCATTTACTTTTAATGTCAGTCTTGACCATTGTAGAGCTGACTTGCTGATAAAGGCCTCCTGCAACTTTTCAGAGTAAGTGCCCTTCCTTCCCTGCACGCACTTCATACATCCTCACTGTTCACCTCTCCCAGAAGTTACTCTGTGATTTCTGACTTGGACCATAGCAGGCAAGGGGGGGGGCAGTGATGTACACAGGTTGTACTTGGACAAAGGCACAGATGTACTTTCCAAAGACACACTAATCACGTGGTCTTATGGTCTATGGCTTCCACTTTCTTTCACTCCATGTATATACATGCATTTGTCTCACCTGTTCTTCAAAATTATGGAATGTCTGCCAAACCTCTACCTGAAACTTCTATGCCTTCTGGGCCATCCAGGTTCTGCCCTCCTCTGGACAAAGGCTGTGGAGCTTAGATCTAACTAGGGTTTATGACAGAATTCAGAGTTATAGCAGAGTGGGCCTCTTTGCAAGCTGCTTGAGCTATATTTGCATAGTTTCAACTTCAAATAAATCTAACATAGCTAGTTTTTGCCAATTTGTGGAGGGAATCAGTCACAGAAGGAAAATTACAGATATAGACTTTGAGGAAAATAGGTATATAGAAATGTATTGATTAATTTGTATTCAATAATAATAACAGCTAATTTACACATATTAAGCATTTTCTAGCTTGTTTGTTCTAAGACCTTTATAAATATTAGCCCACATAATCTTTAAGCAGTGATTATTTTAAATTAATGAGACAACTGAGGCTCAGAGAAACTTGGTAACCTGCCTTATATCACTTACTAATGCAAGCTGTAAATATGAAGTCCTGAATCAAATATAACCAGATAGATTCTAAGAGCATATTTCCATAACAATAATTCAAATCATGGAAGCAAGAGAAAAAAACCAAATTGTTGTATTCATTATCTATTTCAGTGTCACACAAAACAAAAAATCCCCTAAAACATAGTGGCTTGAAAAAAACACACATTAGAAAGAAAGAAAGAAAGAAAGAAAGAAAGAAAGAAAGAAAGAAAGAAAGAAAGAAAGAAAGAAAGAAAGAAAGAAAGAAAGAAAGAAAGACACATTTATTTTCTGAAAGTTTCTGTGGGTCAGAAATCTGGGCACAGCTCAACTGTGTGCATTGGTGTCAGGTCTCTTGTGAGGTTGTCAGCCAGGGCTGTGGTCATCTGAAGACTCAACCAGGGCAGAAGTGTTCACTTCCTGTCTCTCTCTCATCGCTGGGGGCAGCTTCAGTTCCTTGCCACAGAGGCTTCTCTGCAGGCTGCCTGGCCTCCTATGACAGTTTATGATCCCAGTGACAGAGTCAGAGGGTACCCGAGACAGAACTAAAAGTCTTTTTATACCTCATTTCAACAGGAACATATCATCATTTCTGTCATTTCAAATCATATTTTAAAACACAATAAATCCACACCGTATTGATAGGGAAGAGATAACACCGGGCGGGAATACTTGGAGGCAGTCTCCTAGTGGCTGCCTGCCTCTGTGTCCTTTGGAAATTGGAAAAATCAATATGGGCTCTGCAGCTGAACTTTAGATCTAAATAATCGGGGATGTTTCCCCCACATTTTCCAATAAGAAATGCATCTTTTTTGTTTTATTTACCTCTCTTAAGAAAGTAAAATAATTTTATACTTATTAAAACATAGACTTGAGAGGCTGAGGCAGGAGGATTGTGTGAGGTCAGGCGTTCAAGACCAGCATGGGCAACATACAGAGGACCTGTCTCTCAAAAAGTTAAAAAGAAAAGAAAAGAATTATTCTGCACTCCTGCATCCTGGTGTTGAGCTCTTCTTGGTGGAAGACAAGGAAATACCAGAGGCTGAGGCCCTGGCCGTAGCTCCCTTCCACCTCTGAAGCCTTCCCATCTTCCTGGGAACCACTATTCCCTTCCGTCTCAGAACACCTCACTTCCCTGCCATTTCCTTTGTGCAGCATTAAAACTAGGTCAGGCTGCTCTTTCATTAAAGTTGCCCAGAATATAGCTCTGTCAATTCCAGAATGGTTTTCCAGGCCTGGTCAGTCAGTGAGAAAGCCTGAGGAGCCTTGGGGGTTGCCATGACAACCGCCAGATGAGCCCAGAGATGAGGACACAGGTTAAATGAGCTGTCTCTTCCTCGCATGCCGGCCCAGGCGGGGCTGCCCGGGAGGAGGGCCAGGTGCTGGAGCCCAGAGCCCTGGCCGAGATGCTCCGTGCATACAGAGCAGCCGGGAGGACCAGGCAAGTGGAGCAGCGGAGACAAGGTCAGCGGGGGACATTCAGAAGGGCAGAGTGCCACACAGCCAGGCCGGCCCCTCCTTGGGGGCTGAGAGTCAAGGCCAACCTTCTGTGCTCCAAGCCACCCCTACCTCAACCTTCCTTCTCAGAACCCTCCAATCTACAGGCACCAACCTGGATCACCAGTGAGCAGGGGTAGGTAGGAAGGGGTGCAAAAACAAACAAGCAAGCAAAACCAAACAAGGAATAGCATCCCGTGGAGCATTAAAAAAGGGTGCATTCACCAGTCCTGCAAGAAAGGCAGAATTTGTAGCAGTTTGCTTCTCCACAGGTCTTGCATTATTTTTTTTTTTCGTCTCGTGCGTTCTTTCTCTTTATTTTTAACTCAACCTGAATAATTATTTGTTCTTACAAGATGTTTACTGCCATCTGCTGACCAGGCTCGGTCACTACACGTAAAACTGCAAACCTGAGAGCCATGTAAAGGATATGCCCAGCGTTACAGCCTGTCCTCGGAATTGACTGGCGGGATGATGGATGTCTCTATTTAAACACAATCATTGCGGTGTTAGGATTGGAAGGAAAACGATGTTGCAGTGCGATTTGACGGGATACTGGAAAAAAAGAAAAGAACACAAATGCCAAATCATTGAGTTAATACCAAAACCATATCCATCATTTTTCCCTTGTAAACAAAGGGAAAATACCACAAATCCCAGTATTTATCCCTAAGCAGTTGAGACATCACTGTTTAATTAATGCTTTACAGAGGTAATGACCAATTCAGTTGCAATGATCTAAAATCCAGGGAGAACACCTTATGAGGTTGGAGCCTCCCCGGGTCTTGGTTTCCGTCTGTGGCTGAGGGGGAGGCCCGGATGGAGGACAGTCGCGTGCCCTCCAGCAGGGCACACACGGATGTCCACAGGCCATATGGCCAACATGTGAAGTGACAGATTACGCCACACACTGTACATAAAATATCGGTTATCCTCCTCCCTCGGCAAACATTACTTCATAAGGACACGGGCTTTCAAGTTTGAGAGTAAGGCTGTGACCTGGCCGCTTCTTCCCTTCTCTTCTCACTGTGGCTCCCGCCTACCTGGCAAGGTGGCTAGTGAAGTATAGAGGTCCCAGCTTCCCATCCAAGCTCCAGCAGCAGCCCCCTGGTAGGGGGGTGTCTGGGGGGTGCACACTGAAAGTCTCCTTGGCCCTCCTGAAGATGGGCCCTGGAACGAGGCAGGTAGAGATGCTGGAAATGGACTTGGGACTTGGGGAGCATAATTCCAGGGTCCCAGGTACAAAATGGATGGTCTATCTATCAGTGGGTGCGTGGGACCCGGGCGACTTGGCTCCTTGGACTCCTCACCTGGTGCCGGCCAGCCTGGTGGGTTTGCTGAAGCTTGTGCTGGGGCAGGGGCTCCCCTGCCCACGCTCACAGGAGGTGCTGATGAGACAGAGGTGGGGGGACGAAGGCTCGGCCAGGATCTGGGACTAGGAATGTCCTCCGCCCTCCCCACCATTTCCTTTTCTTGATTCTCCTCAGCTAACCGTCACCAGACAAAGCCATGCATGCTCAGACACCAGCACGGTCTCCGGGTGACACCATCAGAGCTCCTCTGCCCAGCACTTCAGACTTGTGTCATTTGCCCTCTGTGCATTTTCTGCAGAGACGAGAGAATGGATGCCATTTAAACCCCACTCCAATTGTTCGTATCTGTATTTTTCCTGGGATTTATTAAGACACTGTAACTTTTAAAAACACTTCATCAGAGGGCAGCGCCTGTGGCTCAAAGGAGTAAGGTGCTGGCCCCATATACTGGAGGTGGTAGGTTCAAACCCAGCCCCAGCCAAAAACTGCAAAAAACAAACAAACAAAAAAAACCTACTTCATCAGAGATGTCCTTTAAAATGATTTATGTTATCTTATTTCTTTGTTATCTCCCTGACCTTGTCTTCTATTTCTGCTCCCTTTGGTTTGACAGAGTGTGACCAGAGCTACAACTTTATACCTCCCACCCAGGCACATTCACAGCACGTGCAGCCGGGCGGATATGACTGCTCCATGGATACTCCGCATCCTTCTCTGTTGGTTTGCTCAGGCTTCCATGACAAAATAAGCCGCAGATTGGGTAGTTCAAACAGCAGAAATTTATTTTCTCACAGCTCCAGAAGCTGGAAGTTCAAGATCAAGGTGGTAGCAAGTTTGATTTCTCCTGAGGCCTCTCTCCTGGCTTGCAGACAGCTGATTTCTCTGTGTCCTCACACGGCCCTTCTTCTATGCACACACAACCCTGCTGTCTCTTCCTTTTCTGTAGAGGACCCAGCCATATTGGATCAGGGCCCACCCTAATGACTTTGTTTGCACATAATGGCCCCTTTAAAGACTCTAAATACAGTCACATTTCTGAGGTACTGGAGGTTAGGGCTTTAACAGGGCATAATCCAGCCCATAAGGAAGATGTTTATTTATTTATTTACTTATTTTTCTTTTTCCTTTCCTTTTCTTTTCTTCTCTTCTCTTTTCTTTTTTTTTTTTAAGACAGAGTCTCACTCTGTTACCCCAGGTAGAGTGCTGTGATGTCGTAGCTCACAGCAACCTCAAACTCTTGGGCTCAAGAGATCCTCTTACCTCAGCCTCCCGAATAGCTGGGACCACAGGAGCCAGCCACAGTGCCCAGCTAGTTTTTTACCCTAGGAACAGGGTCTTGTTCTTGCTCAGGCTGGTCTGGAACTCCTGAGCTCAAGAAGTCCACCCACCTCGGCCTCCCAGAGTGCTAGGATTATAGGCATGTTTAAAATAATGTCAGCAATTATGGTAGAGAGGGCTTGCTCATGAGAAATGTCCCAAACTGAAGAGCAGATGGACTGGACACAAAGAGAGGTCATTACTTTAACTCCTTCACTCCCAGCCGACATGATTGCTTTGTGGATATTCTGCGTCCTTGAACCACATACTTTTATGTAGCTACAAAAAAAAGAGGGAGGTATAGAGGCCACTGGCTCAGACAGATCTTGGGACTCATGTTCAGCATTCCCAAATCCAATAATATATATTCACATTTCTTTACAACTTTCCTTGTCAGTTAAATGACTTAACCTGCTCAGTTTCCCGGGCTTCTGTAATACTGCAAACTTTTCAGCCCATTTTCAGCACCAAGTTCCATCCTCTGGCATCTGTCCCTGTCACCCCATCTACTCTCCCATGGTCACGAGTGTTACATGGCTTCAACTAAACTTTGAGGCAAATGACCCCTTATCCAGGTCCCTCGTCTTGATGGACCTACCACATGTCATCCACTTGGATGAGACATGGAACCTTCACCCTCAACATGTCCAAAGCCAGGTTCATCTTCTTCCTCCCCCACTGCACTGTGTTGTGTTTTACATTCCATGTTATCAGCATCGCGACCAGCCAGGAAGCTAAGAGCCAAGTACACTTTCCCCTCACTGAGTCTCACCTTGAAAAATTCACCGCACACACTGATTCTTTCCTTGTTACCCCTCACATTCTCCTCCCTCTCCACAGACATGCTCTTGTTTCTGGCCTCAGTATCCGCCTTTCCGTTCATCTTCTCTCTGTTCATTTCTTCTTAATACTGGACAAAAACATCAAATATACATGAGTTAATCATTTTGACTGTCAGTCACATTGGATTTCTTTCTTATTAAATCAAAAGACAAATTTAACTTCATAAAATTAAGAAAAACTTCATCTCCCCAAATTATTCCATTATCTTTCGAGGCAACTACTGCTTTGAATTGTATTGTTTTGAATTTCCATTGTAACCTTCAAATTATTTTTTAACACTTACATGTATATATACAGGTGTTCTGTTTTAAATCGCACACGAACTTTATGAACTGTATATACCCAGAATGAGCAACATATACTATCCTTGTTTTCAATTTACATAAATAGTGGTGTTATGTATTCCTTAAATTTGGTTTTTAAATGTGTCAGTATGGTTTAAGGTCTATGCGTGTATTGTTATGTACGTATTTCTATGCCTATGTACATATTTATATGTCTATCTGGAAAACTTGTTCACTCTTCCAAATCTTAACATATACAGACATCACAATTAATTATTCCTCTGCTGCATATTATTTAATTATCCCCAATAAATATCATTGCACATGTTTCTTTGTGCACATATGAAAATTTTTCTTGGGCATAGATCCGAAAGTATACTTTCGGGGTTGGTTTAAGCCTTAGGAAAATGAATTTTGGAGGTGAAGATACTCGGGGACTGCTGCTGGAAAAACAGGGTGACAACACCAGGTTACCCTCTCTTCCCGTGTCTCCCCTGGGATCTGGGTCTCTCTTTTCTCTCTGCACAGCCATTGTGTTTCCCTCCCTGCCTACTGGCTCCCCCAGCTGTTTGCAATTCTGTTTCCTCTTCCTGTAGGTCTCCCAGGGTGATGGGGAGCCACTGCCCAGCCTCCATCGCATCTTTCCTGCAGAGCTTCCAATGCCCCTGTTGACTCAATCTCTCTGCATTTGGTAATTTAAACTCTTTAGAATCATTGCTCTTTAGACTCATCGTCCAGTTGGCCATATCTGTTTTCTGATGAGCTTTGTTGAAGGGTGTTGGCCTCCTGCCACTGCCATGAGTGGGGTGGGCTGGGGGTTGGGTGCTGCTGTGAGATAATCTTCATACCAGCAGGGCCATGGGTTAGGAGGTAGCTCCCCTCGAAGTCCAGGCACATGTGGCCAGCACTCCGGGCTTGGTCTGTGCAATACACTCTTATGTCCCCTTGAAACTCAACCCAAGCTTCTCTTCCCCCAGGACTCCTCCCTGACCTCCTTGTGTGACTTAGATGACCTTTTTTTTTTTTTATGGTCCCACACATTCCTCCATGATAATATGAATGACATTCAACTGTTATTTCTGATAGATGTTAGTCACCTGAATGGCAGGAACTACAGCTCATTTTGTGCAGCACCTGAAAACACACTAGGTGATTAATAAATGCAAAAAGTTGAGTGGATAAAACAGAGATTTTCAACAGTGTGCTGTGACAGGATGTTAGGTAGGCCCAGAAAATTTTTAAAGATCATTAGTCAAATTCTTTTCAAAAGAAGTTCAAAGCACAGGAAATATACTTTTTTTGATCAACATAATTTAAGTGTGCTGAGAAGGTTTAACTATAGGTTCAAATATGCTGTGAGATTAAAAAAATGGTTGAAAAACACTGGGATAAAAGATGCCCCAGGGACTAAAATACTCAGTGAATGCTTCATTGATGAATTAGAGCTTGTGCCTCTCCCTAATATTACCCTGATTTCACTGGACTCTTTGCTGCTGTTGTTCAAGTTAATTACTGATATTCTCCCTTAATTTCAGACTGGCAGACCTCCATCCCAGGGCTAACAGCATGCAGACTTCTCCATCCCTTTCCTTGAGTTCTTTGCTCTATCCCTTTCATTTCCGAACACCCCTAATTCCACCAAACATTCCACAATCTCAGAACTTTCCTAGGTTTCTAGGCTGTCTAAATTCTACCCAAGAGTGCAGGGCCCTTGCAGACCAGTGGAAAACAGAAGGTCAAGCGGGGATCACAGAGCTCTTGAAGCCGGGACAGTAAAGTAAGGGTGTTGGAAAGCAAGGGGAGATAGGAAGCAGGCAGAGGGTTGGCAGTGGAGATGGTGGGGGGTGGGGGTGGCCCTGGACACGGATCAGATTGATCAGATCCATCAGATTGCTGGAGGACGGCTGTGACAAGGAGTGGTGCTGGTGGGTGCTTACTTTGTTTTTGTCAGCGCCATTACAGTGTATATTTATTTTATAATTTTCACAAAGATTGCCCACCACTTTTGCCTTTTCTGAGAAAAAAAAAAGTAGGCTTAACCCCTTTAAAAATCAAAAAAGAACTGCAGAGGGGAAAGGGAAAGTGGTGTGGAGTTGCTCTCCAGGACACAGAGGCACCGGCTTCCCTCTCCCCAAAGCCAGTGTGGTTTGGAGGATGTGGAGGAAATGGCTGCCTTTTCCAGGGGCTGTAATTGGCAGTGGTCTCAGAGGCAAAAGGTAAAGGGGCATTTGTGGTGAGGTAGCCAAGGACACAGGGATCTTGCCAAGACCAACTGTGATCCCCAAGGGTATATTGGCAGAGTTTCAAAAGTTGAGGGAGATGGAGAGTGGGGTCTGGGTGTGCCAAGGTGGGGTGACAAGACAGCAAGTGTTGAGAAGGTTTGGTGATGCTTCCTTCAGGCACAGACAGAGCTTTGGGGCACCCTGTTCATTCTTACCAAAGGCTGGCCGGAGAGTGACAGCTGGAGAGTCTCAATGCCCATGTCCCCGAGGCTGGGAGCTGCACACCTGGGGACCAGGATCTGGCTGGAGGTGACTGCGCATTATAACAGGCGCACATGGCTTTCTTCCTTTCCTTTCTCCTCCCTTATCCACCCCAGGAGTGGCTGGATCTGCGCTCTGCTCCAGCCTGGAAGCCTTCACAGCTGGGGAACAGGTGAGGAGAGTTCCTGAGACCCTCAGGTCAGGACTTCCAGAGGGTTGCTTCCTGTCCTCCCGCAACCACCCTCTCCTGTGTCCTGCCAGGGCCCTGTCCCCTCATCTAGCTCATCCCTCATTCAATTTTATTTTAATTTTGTTTATGTCAATACAGTGTACATTTACTTCATAATTTCACAAAGAATTGCCCACCACATTTGCCTCTTCTTAGGAAAAAAGTCTATTTTCATAACCATTTAAAAACCCAAACCAAAGTTATAATGGGTGAATTAATCTTGCTATACTTACTTCACAACCTAATTATGAAATTTCCCAGTTAGAATTTACATTTCCTACAAGTGACTACAATTCAACTGTTACCCGGGGAAAATGGCATTTTACAAGGCAGCATTTTTTTTTTTTAACACAGATACTGGCTCAGATTTTTAGCTGCACAAAACCTTAATAATTCTGCATACTTCCATCTACATGAGCTTCATTCATCTCATGCAGTGTTTTTCAACTTTTTTTAATCTTCACAGCACACTTGAAGTTGATTTAAAAAAAAAAAAAGCATATACCTTCTGTGTTTTTAACTTCTTTTGAAAATAATTTAATTAATGATCTTTAAAAATTTTTGTGGCACTCCTAAGATTCTCTCACAGCACACCAGTTGAAAATCACTGATCTAATGGCCACAGTTATGCCTTGTTCCAGGGCAGAACCATGTCGCCTCCCCAAGACTGTGCTGTGCCCATGAGCAACAGGCTGAAAGGAACTAGCCTACCACTATCTGAAATCCAAAACAGAGCCACATTCTCCTGGGAATGTTCCCAGGACCAATCTAGGGTTATGATGAAAGCAGTCCAAAGGATCTTAAGACCCAGATTGGGCAGGGAAGTTCTGGGGAGTCAGGCTGTGCATATCAGGACTGGATGTCACCAATCTTGACATTTTCTCTTCTGAAAACCATGTAGATTGCTGGGGCATGAGGGCCCTTTGGGCTCTGTCTTTAGGAGATAGCTCTATGTCAGTCAGGTGTGGTGTGGCTCGGAGAGTCCCAGTCCTGCCCACCCTAAAGGGAGGCAGGTGAGAATCTGCCAAGGACAACCTCAGCCTGCAGGTGTTCCCACCGAGGAGCAGGCGCAAAGCAGCTACTCCTATGCCCTGTGTTCCCCAGTTGGTAGTAAACAACTTTGTCCCAGATTTAACTCATAAAGGAGTTAAATTACTGAGTTAGGAAAGCATAAGCCCCTTTAAGCCCTGAGTTTGTATCACAGGCAGAAAGGTGACCTCCTACAGCAAGCAGTTAAGCTCTGGGGCCTCACAAGACAATGCTGGAAGCCTGAGAGAGGCGGGCGGGGCCCCCAGGGAGGTGACACCACCTGACTGTTGGAATGTCCAAGCCCACTGTGTGAGACAAGGGTTCACAGCCTGTCAGGGCTCCACAGGGGTGGGGGTGGGGAGGGTAGGACTGGCACAGATGGTTGTGGAGAAACCAGGGCCCACCTGGGTAGAGCACAGAGACTTAATTTAACCTTGTGCCGTTCGTGTGACAACGTGTTGTTTTAAAAGAGTCTGTGTGATGTCCTCCATATGTCCTCTGCGCTGTTGGCCACTCTTGTCACTTTGATAGAGGTGTTGGTTAGCCCTTCTCTCTGACACCCTCTTCAGATCTTCTTTTTCTCCAAAGTGGTCCTAGAAATTAGAACTTTAGTAGGGAGCTGTGGCTAAACTGTTACTACAAATAAACTTATGAATGTGACTTTCTCTTCACTCAGAGGCATCTTCAAACTCATCCCTGGAGAAGTGTCTAAGAAAGACTCCAGAGCCATCAAGAGAGCAAGCCAAAATCTTACATCCATCTGGGGTCCGGGTCATGTCTATCAGGCATTTCTAAACAGCTCATGCATGACTTTCAGAGGTCATTTTTAAATGTGAACCAGCCACACAGGGAGCTGTCCTTGGTGCCAAATGCACATGCTGTAAGCAGAATTTCAGTTACTGTCTTCTGTACCCCTAAATCCATGTGGTTTTCTAGTGGCCTCCCCCTAAACAATTATCACGGTATGAGCAGATGCAAGGTCATATCCACCACACCAACATCATCTGGACCTGAGCACTGAGGTGGTTTGTGTATATTCTTTAAAGCATTAGTTTCCATCAATATTTTAGCATCATTTTATTTATTTAATTGCTGCATAACAAGCCACACCCAGATGGTTCTTCTGTTACACATGATGTTGGCTAGAGCACTGGGATGTTTGGAAAGTTCCAAGCGTCCTGTCATTAACCTGGCTGGATTCTGGTTACAAGTTTATCTGAGACTTGGCTGGTAGGGCTTTTGATTCTCTTCCAGAAGATCTTACCACTGGCTAATGGGGCTTCCTCACTTCATGGCAGCAGGGAGTGAGCCAGTGAAAGGGCAGAAAGAGTTGGCTGCCACCTGGTGTTGTAGATGTCCTGACACCTTTCTATTCCCATTGGGCTTAAACTTTGGAAACTCAAAAGAAAAAATTAGATTAGCTTACAACTTAGGGTGGGGGTGATCGGGTCTAGAGATAAAAGGGAGCATCAATTTAAGTTAATTAGTTGATATTTCAAAATAAAGGACATCCCATTATGCTTATTTTTTAACACTACATAGATTTTGCATAATACCTTTTTCATTGCTGTGCAACATCCTGGATGTTCCATTCTCGCTTGATATCCATTGTGCCCACCTCAGGGCCATGACACTTGCTTTTATTGCCCCTTGCAAGAGCTCTGGGGTCTGCTCACTCATTCTTTTAGCTGAAATGTCTCTTCAAATGCTCCCTTTTGAAAAGATCTACCAGACACTCTACATTAAAAATCACTCTCTCTCCTGTCACTTACTTTATTTTTCTCTAAATAATTTATCTCCATATGTATACTTCATACATATAATGTCTATGGACAGAGAGAGAGAGAGAGAGAGAGAGAGAGAGAGAGAGAGAGAGAGAGAATCAAGCTCCATACAGTGACATTTTGGTCAACAATGGGCCACATAGATGAAGGGGGGTCCCCCAAAATAATAATGATCCTGAGAAATTACTGTCACCTCACAATGTTGCGATGATCCTGACCCTGTGTGCACTAATGTGTGTTCATTTCTAACAGAAAAGTTTAGAGAAGTAAAAACAAAATTAAAGATGGAAAAAAAGCTTACACAGATATAAAGAAAGAAAATATTTTGGAATAGCTGTACAAAGTGTCTGTGTTTTAGGCCAAGGGTTAGGATAAAAGAGTCAAAAATTTGAAAAAAATCAATAAGTTTATAAAGTAAAAAAGTTGAAGCTAAGGTTAATTTGTTGTATATGCACACGTGCATTTGTTTATTCATTTTCTCCACCCTAGAATTTAAGCTCCATGAAGGAAGAAACTATTTCATTTAACTGCTGTAGCTTTTACTGCACACCCTAAGTGTTCAGTAGTCAGTGGATGGAATATATTATAATGAAGGTATGAATGGCAATAAAACTTAATGCTTCCGTTAAATGGCATCTACATATTTCTATATGTCTATGGAAAACAGTGGTTCTAAATATGAGGAGCAGAGGATGCCTGCTTTAGAGCACCATGCATCTTCTTGAAAGGCATATTCCTGGGCAGGGACACTGCCTGGAAGCCTGGGGTGGTCTCCGTAATCTGAATTTATAGTAAAATCCTCCAGTGATACAGTGACCAAAGCTTAAGAGTCAGTGACCTCTCGTGTCCTCTGAAAGAATGGAAAAAGGAGAAATGTGAATTATTGAGTTCCTTCTAAGAGTTTATTTCCTTTTTCTGAGAAAGAGATAACATGCAACATGGAATAACATAGGAAAAGTCACCAGAACCAAACAATCAAATAATATCATACAAATGAACATGAAACAAATCAGTGGTGATCGTGTTATGATCGGCCCTTTAAAAAAACTTTTTTTTTTTTTTTTTTTTTTTGAGACAGTCTCTCTGTGTTGCCCAGGCTGGAGTGCAGTGGCATGAACATAGCTCACTACAACCTCAAACTTCTGGGCTCGAGTGATCCTTGCCCCTCAGCCTCCCAAGTAACTAGGACTACAGACATGCACCACCACAACCAGATAATTAACCAAGAGAATTGTGTAGAAATGGGGGTTTCATTGTATTGCCCAGGCTGGTCTTGAACTCCTGGCCTCAAGTGATCTCCCCACCTCAGCCAAAGTACTGGGATTACAGGCATGAGTTACCACACCTGGCCAGATCAACCCCTCTTTTAAAAAATTCCAAGAGATTCCAAGTCTCCTGGGTTTACACCACCAGTGTTATAACTGAGCAGTGAGGCTCCTTTCCTTCTGAGAAGAGTTCACTGTCTTTGGGTCTCTCCTTTTGAACGGGCTTGGAGATTCTTACATGGACCTAACAATAAGAGACAATCCAGACTGAATATGAGCCCAGAGAGGATGAAAATTCCTCTGGGAAGTCTGGGGCTTAGGACTGGATTTTCAAGTCACTCATGCGTGTTTTTAACCTAGTCATTCATCCCAAAATGTTTACTAAGACTCTATCAAGTTACTATGATAACGGTAAACATTATCATCATAATTGCTAACTTCTTGGAGCATTTACTGTGTGTCTACTTCTGTTCTGCCGTGTATTAACCTTGTGTACGTCAATTAATTCAATCACCCCAGCAAGCCATGGATGCAGATACTATCATTATTATCCTCCATTTATATTTGAAAAACATGAAGCACAGCGAGTCACTGCCTAGATGCTACCAGTAAGAAATAAAATTAAGTCAATGCATTTACGTAATGGGGAACAAAGTTTTCCACAGAATGAGATCATTTTAGATTATTGTGGGTCCTAGAATAAAAAGGCTTGTGACAGGAGAATTAGCATATTAAATATTTTATAAGACTTATAGACTAAGAAATGATGCATGGGTAAGAATGAGCTAGAGGAAAAGAGTGAAGGCATTCCAGGCAGAAAAATTCTCAACACAGTAGTCACGCACAAATGGGCATCTAGACCCTAGTGTCGAAGTACCTGTGCCCATCAAGATTTGGGGTACCTAAAGGTAATAGGCTTTGCTGGCTTGAGGTCTCACCTTGAACGCTGAGTCACACGGTTCACCATTGGGATCAACTGGCTTCCCCAATTCTCAAATTGCCAGGGCACTGACCACGAAGTATAGGAATGAGATCTTAGTCAAGCTTGTAAAAGCATATGTTATACACCAAATTAACTCAGGGTGGGGGCCGTGCGTTCATTCCTGGGTCCAGGAGCAGGACTTGAAGTGTCAGAAATGCCTCCGAGTCTCCTGTTAGCCAGAGAAGAACAGACCTCAGAACCCAGCTCAGCTGGGCTGCAGATTGAAACGCCGCCTCTCCTTGTCGGCATTTTCATCCACCCTCAGGATTCGGAACCTCTTTCTTACTAACTGCACTGTTCCTTTTCTCTCTTAATTTCATCTTCGATCTGAAACAAAGGGACGTCAGATCTTGTGATAACCAGCTCAAGTCACTCCTCTGTGCCTTGTTCACACGGAGAAAGCTGGGGGGAAATTCACGGATGACGGACTTCAATAATTTCTCCGTTTAGACCCTCGCAAAAGACTCTGAGAAATATCTAGGTTGAGAAAGATTTTTGTTCTTTTATCACAAAGAGCAGCTTCCTCACTTCACACTTGGTAGGAAAAAAAAATTTCCTTGGAACTAAAATTTCCCTGGAACACAGAAAAGGGAGCAAAAGTTGAGACAGAGATGGAGTGGGAGGGGATTCAGGATGAAAATGTGTGTGCCAGGAGAGGGAAAGGGTTGGATAAAATACTATTGATAGAATTGGGCTCCCCATCTGGGGCGGAAGGAAGAAGGAATCTGACAAGCCTGTCTACTTGTGTAGGATCCTAAGGCCTGGTGCACACAGGCACGGGGTCTTTGCAAGGTGCATTCCATAGTTTAAACCTGGTCGAACATGGTCATTGTCCTCAGAGTTCTTTCCTCTCTTAGTCTACTGAAGTCAAAGAGGAAATATTCAGAGTCTGTAGCGCTTCTTTTAGAGGAGGATGCAGTAAACATTTTAGCTTTTTCATTTAAATGAACTGTCACCCCAGTCACATGATTCAGCCCCCATGTAGGGGATGAGGTGATCAACTACCCAGGCCTTTGTTAGTTATGTAATTCACAGTTCTTTTTTTCCCCACTTTATGTGATATAGACTGTAAGTACCCGGAGAGCAATTAAGATTTTTGTCTGAGTGCAAAATAAGGGTATGTGTGGGTATAAGTTATGAATGTCCAAGTTCAAAGACGAGAACATAGCTAAGGAATGGGTTGGCCTAAGGGGGTGCTCAAGTCTGGGGATATGGTTTAGTGACTTATGAGTCACTATCCCCACAACTGTCTGGGGCAGGATATATTGACCTTCCAGCATGGAGGTAGCCAACCCCCTGAATGTCCACTCCCATAGATTCATGCCGTTTTGTGCGCTTAGTTTTCCAGTTTGTTTCCATAGTTGATGGCTGGCACCCCTGTCTCTTTGAGTACTGACCGTAGGCCAGTGCTGACGTCTGTTAAGGATGCCACAGCCTATTTCGCTGTACATGTGGTGACTCTTATCCAATGACTATGGGTGCAGGAGCATAGTCCAGTTCCCTCAGCCCTGATTGGGACAGTTTGATGGGGGGAGTCCACTATCTCCAGAGTTCTTCTGTGAGATTAAACCAACCCCACCTTCCTGGGGACTCGGCTTGGTAACTCGGCTTGCTTAGCTTACTTCCCCTTCCAGCTCCACTTCCTCACTTGCCCGCTGGTTTTCCCTGGTAACACATTCTGAAAAATCACTTTCACACGGATCCTTGGGTCAGAGTCTATTTCCCAGGAACCCAACCGAAGACAATGGATGCCTTGGGATGTTTGGTGGGCATGTCCTGGTCAAGATGGGCAAGTCACAGCTCTGCAATCTTAGACCGTCAGATCATTTCATTTCCTCCACCCTCACAGTTTGATTTCATGATCACCAAACCATCTTCCAGCTATAATTCATCTTCCCCTGCAGCGTTTCTATAAGGAGAGGAGGTAGAAAAGACATTTCCTGTTCATTCTGGCAGTATTAGTTCTCACTGTAAAGTTGGAGTTCTGGATTATAGATCAGTTTTTCCAGTGCCATTAATGCCACTCTGTCCCCAAGAGGCAGACATCCCTTGGGAAATGCACAAGTCATATTTTAAAATTTTCAAGGCTTTAGAACCACATCAGAGGCCACCTTGAGAGACCTTGCTTTGGAAGTCACTTGGCCTTCTTGGATAGTTTCTCTATTGGGTGACTCTTTAACCATTAGAAACTTCCTTGCAGAGCTGAGAACATGATTTGTAACTGTGTCACTCCTCCACTTGGGAGGTATCCCCTCCATCATTGCCATGGTTTGAATGTTTGTCCTCTCTAAAACTCATGTTGAATTTAATTGCTGTTGCAGCAATGTTAAGAGGTGGGACCATTAAGAGGTGATTAGGTCATGTGGACTTCACCCTTGGAAGTGGGACTGGTGCCCTAGAAAAGGGTGAGTTCTACCCTCTCCTGCCTTCTCTCACCCTCTGTCATGTAAGGACGCAGCCAGGGGGCCCTCACTAGAGGCTGGCATCTTGATATGGAACTCCCCAGCCTCTGGAACTATGAGTCAATACATTTCTGTTCATTATAAATTGCCCGGTCTCAGATAATCTAAGATAGCAGCACAAAATGAACTGAGACACTTATTCTCAGAGGCAGTCAAGTTCTTCAGTTAGAATCTATAGAGATAGATCCAGATTTGGGGTCAGGTTCTTTGATTTCTTGCACAATTTCCCATAACCCCTTACCTGCTTTCTGTGAGGTTTACCATTTTCATATGAAGAGGAGAAACTCTATTCTTGTGGCTGCATCAAAGGTATAGAATAAGAATCTGAACATAGAAAATCTAGAACACTTTTATCTTGGTCTCTGTCACAACAGGAAGAAAAATTATAATCTCATCTTTTGCTTCTGTGAGTTTGTATTTGTGTACATGAAATTTTATTTAAAAAAAAGAAAGCTGGGTGGCACCTGTGGCTCAGTGAGTAGGGTGCCGGCCCCATATGCTGGAGGTGGAGGGTTCAAACCCAGCTGCAACCAAAAACTACAAAAAAAAGGAAAGCTTACATTTTGATTAATGAGTTTACTCTAAGATCTTTAAAATGATTGATTGTAACAATTAATCAGTGTTTGTAAGTACAGTCACACTATGAACACAAAATAATCACATGAATATATTTTTCCAAATAAGTGTTGCCTCACAAGAATCTTAGTCAGGTGGAAAGGCAATACAATTTTCATTTAATGTTTCTATTTCTGGATAAAAGTTCCAGATTCGTGAGCAGCATTTAAATCTCTCACCTTCCTCTTTTCACATTACAAACTGGTGCTCAGGTGAGGTCACTCCCATGACTCAGAAAGCTGGATTAGAAACTATCGAACAACGGTCTACCTAGAGCACAGAAGGAGGAAATTATTCTCAGCTATCCTAGCGAGAGAGATCTTACCCTTTTTGATAAAGGTTTAAAATTTTGTTTCCTTAAGCTCTGCTTTTTGAGTCCCAGAATTCATAAACAAGCAGCCTGCTTCCCCTGCAGTTCCGGGATTTACCACTGAGTGGCGCTGCTGGATTGAGTTCCACTGACAGAAACAAACTAAAAAGTTGGGGCGGGGTGGATCAATGGCGATGAGATCACTCTCCTTGTGTGTCTTTCCATTTCAGGGGAATGTTTTTCTGTGAAAACTCCAGACACTGACAATCACCATTCGCGGCCTGCCTCTTTCGGGGCTCGGTTGGAGGCCTGGGCAAGCAGGAGAAAGACTCTTTATTCTGAGGATCTGCCCGAGCTGTGGAAAGGGAAGCCAGAAATAGACCTGGGAAAAATAAGAGAATGGGGACTTAGCAGATGCTCAGAGCCGGTTTCCTTTATAAATATATCTGTCCACTTCCCACTCCCGTCCATGTCGCTGCAGGCCATTAGCACTCTATTTTCGTCTCTGCAGAGGCTCTGGGACTGGCCCACCCTGTCTCCCCTCCTCGCAGACCAGCTCGGGAGGGCCGCGCTCCTGAGCCGAGGGCTCGACATCATGAGTTATTTTTATCCCAGTAGATTGCAATATCATAACAGCATATATCATGTGCCAAAAGAGTGGCCCCAAAGCTGAGGAAGAGGCGAAATCATCTCAAAGGTAAACTCCTTGATCTCAAAATGCCTCTCAAGGTACACTATTTAAAGCCACGGCAAAGTGAGTGGCAAAAACAGAGCCCTGGAGATTGTGGCCTGGAGAACAATGTAACATTTTCTCCAGTTGCTTCTTCACCGCTGAAGAAAAGACCGTGATCCGTCTCTCCAGGAGGTAGGCGGCCACCTGTCTGTGATTAGAATCTGGGTCCAAGCAAGTGCCCCATCACTCCATCTCTCCTCATCTAGCCAAAGGTATCCCCTTGGCCTTCCTACTCTAATTAAAAATTCTCAGCCTGGCACAATGGCTCAGCTTGTAGTCCTAGAACTCTGGGACGCCAAGGTGGGAGGATACTTTGATCTCAGGAGTTCAAGACCAGTCTCAGCAAGAGGAAGACCCTGTCTCTACTAAAAATAGAAAAGTTAGTTGGGCTTAATGGCACACACATGCAGTCCCAGCTAGTCTGGAGGCTGAGGCAGGAAGATTGCTTGAGCCCAGGAGTTTGAGGTTGCTGTGAGGGAGCCTGAGGCCATGGCACTCTAACCCAGGGGGCCAGAGTGAGACTCTATCTCAAAAAAAAAAAAGAAAAAAAAAAAGAATCTCTTGTGGTAGAAATCTCTTTGGATTCCACTGAGATCTGAGAGTGGTCGCTGAGTAATGCACAGAGTTAGCAACATCTAAGTGTGATCCCTAACTGGAGAACAGTGGATTTTGATGCCGGGAAAGGAAGAAAGTTCAAGGTCAATACAAAATAGAGGATCCAAAAGAGGCCACTTGACAACAGGCCATGTTTGAAGAGAGTTAGTGTAAGAGAAGAACATATTTGGGGTGCCAAGGGAGGATGGCAGCAGAGCTTGATTAAGTTGAACCACTGTAACTCTCATTTTGGTTGGTCAGAATTGGTTAAAAACCAGTTCTGAAGCCAAGCAATCTTGAATACAAGTTGGACCTGCCAAAACTGGTGAGTACCCCTCTTGCAATTCAGAATTGCCAGCTCCAGAATGCTTAGAATAGACAGTGCCTATATCTATCACTCCAACCAGGCACCTTGGTATGTGGGTCATTTCCAAAGTTGTGAGATACACAGAAAACAAGAAACACAAAAAATTCCTCCCAGATGGGAACAAATGTCCCTCCCAGCAATACCAATAAACCAAGCAAGTTAAGAGTTGCATGGGTTAATCAGACTGTGTTTCTTGGAAGTGAAATAACAGACCGTAACATCGTTTGTCTCAAACTTTTATGTTGACCCATGTATCAATTGTTCTTAATTTGTTACGCCCTTCAATAAACTCAAGAGGTAACATCTCCATACAAGGTATCCAAGGTCACTATCAGTATCCAAGGTCACCATGTTGTTTGGTACACAACCAAAAGAGATGACAGCCTGAGCACATGTCCCACACCACTCTTATTCCATCATCTTTGTTTCCAATAACCAATTTACCCAGTGGTGGAGAGAGGGAGAGATAGAGAGAGAGAGAGAGAGATCAATTCAGAACTGCTGGTCTATAAGATCAGGAATGTGAGAGAAAATCTTCAGGAACAAGGTTTTATCAGGAAAATTTATCAGCCTCTCTTCTCTAAATCAATAAAAGCTTGCATTAAAGTCTAATAGAATTGGGATTAATTTGAAGAGAGAATCATGATATTATCATTTGCGTGGAGATTGGCTCAACTACATGGTTCTAGGAAAGAAGTTCAACAAAAAGAGCCAACTACTGTTAATGATACTATACCTGTAGGGGGAATGCTAACTTTGTGAGCATTCCCAAGAAGCTCATAACACAAGCTGGGGGAAAAAGAATCATCTCACGGAAAGTAAAGTATAGAAGTGCATTATGCAATTGACAAGATCTCATGTTTTTTAGATGAAGTTGCTTCCTGGGAGCATAAACCAAAATTAAAACAAATTACTCAATCAGAGCCCAACTGGAATTGTCTTCCCGCTTCTGTTTGTTCTTAAGAGGCTATTATAATAAGGTAACTTGATGAGAGATCTGAGTACATTTTCTGTGGGCAGAAGTTGATTTCCCCTTACCTTTGGGAGCTGACTAAACAAAAGAAAATATATAGGGTACAGAAGACTGAAATGGACAACAGATAAAAGTTGATGTGATCAATGGCTCACTGTAAACTGAATAGAATTTTCTGTAGGCCAAATGGTTTTGAAAAGCATTTACCAGGTTGTGTGTAACTCTCTGTAATTATATCAGGGAGTCATCATTTCACTTTGAACCTGATAATGCTCACTGTCAAATGAACATCAGCCTCTGTTTCAACATTATGTGAGTGTAGGAGTTGGGGTCAGAGAGAATAACTCTTTGGGGGTTTTATGGTAGTTAAATTGTCATGTACCCACATTACTCAGATCTTAGAGAGGATGCAAAATACCTCAGACCTGAGCTTTGATATTTGTATTTTATGATATTTACTAATGACTCAAAAGCATGCATTGTACTCCTGAACTTTTAAATGGTGATACAGCTTCTGTTGTATAGTACTGTGCTAACTACTATAACCTGCCTATGAAAATTAAATATTGGTTCATGGTTATAATTATAGGCACAAGCAAAACTCAGAATTAAGTTGAATCATATGGATTGCGACTTTTGGAAACCAACGGTGGTCACAACAATCAGCTCCAGAACCAGGCAATCCTAATCTGAGCTTGGGCCTGCCAACACTGGCGAATGGCTCAACTCCAACCCAGCTCTTCAGCTCTAAATGTTACACCTGCATTTAACACCCTCATAAATGTACTAGCTTTAAAATGCTGAGTTAAAACCTCATGGGCCAAATTTAATTACACAAGAAACCCCTCCAAAAAGAAGTCAGTTTCTAACTTTTAAAGTTCTTCAAGTAGAATATACAATATTTACTTCCCCCAAAATATCAAAGTCCGGGAATTTGTAAAGTTAGAGAAATGAGATTGCTTTTTGAATGTATAGACTGCAGCTTAACCAAACTAATAAATTTTTCCTTTGACATGATCTCTGTGGGAGCTGTATATTCATTCCCAAGATGAGGTTATTATTTGAAATATCCAGTAGAACTTCCCTAGTTGACCACCTCCTACATTGACTACCTCCTTAAGTTGACCTAATTTTCACAGACCAGACCATGTGTACGTATCAGTACAGTAGGCCTATTTCCTTATGTTCATCACCTCCTATATTAACCAGTTTGTTGCAGTCTCTTTGGTGGTTGACTCAAAGAGGTTCTACTGTAGTTGGTACCACAGTTGACATTACCCTAAAAGAGAGTTTATACAAGGTTGGACAATTAAGTTCACAACAGCAAAGTGTTACATATCTCATTGCTGAATACCACTATGGTCACCTTTGAAATATTCCCCTTGGCCATCTGGTAACTGTAATGATATTCAGCAGTAAGGTATGCAGCACTTTTTCTAGAATGAGTTTGCAAACTTAATTGTCATACCTCATAAATCTGTTTATCTTGAGAGAATCCAATGAGAGGCCAGTGCTATAAACCCTGATATGCTCAATATTGTAGATTGAGTATGTGCAAGAGGTGTGAGCACTCTGGCAGAATTTAAAGGAAGTCTTCCTAGAACTGAAAACTCCGGGCTAAATTCCAGGAGGGGGTCCTGATTAGTGAAATGGGACAATTACGGTTACAAATATTCTCTAGTAAGTGGACAGAGGAGTGCAATGAGAAAATCTGATGAATGTGATTGGATTTTGGTCTTTGGCATAAATTCCATATTATTTTCTAAGAAATTCTTAAAACTCTGTTATATAGAAACTCTCTGAAGCTTGAACATGAAAGAGTGAACGTTCCTTTGAATCGGTCAGATCAGTCCTCCTTGAGCCTTCTGTGTGTAGGAGACTTTTCCCTGCCTGGGAGTCCTCAAAAGGTGCCCTTCCCCAGGGACTCCCAGCAGTGAGTCTGCACACTCCATCCACTTCTCACCTGAACAGGAGAGGGAGGTGAGGAACAGAAGGTGGACCTCTCTTTACTTCCTTTCCCTTCTGGAAGTTACAGCATCTCGTCTACTCAACATGCTATGCTTAGTGAGTCCCAGAAAGCACAGGTCAGAGCCACCAGTAGAGAGAGAGCTGGGGAGAGGAAGAGAGAAAAAAGAGCAGGCAGACATTCCTTGCTTAGTTGTTGATCTCTGTGCATGCGAATTTACCGGCCGACAAAGAGAATCTTGAGTCTTCAAATGTACTCTAATGCTCTCTGAACCTTTTTAGTGCATTGATAAATATTCCTTCATAGATCATGGCATAATGCAAGATGTCCATCAAGTTTGTGTGCAATTTGAAATAGACTGTTTTATTTATGGACACCCTGTATATACTTGAGATGAAATGATCGTTAACTAGGGCTGGAGCAGTGGATATTTCAGGCAGCGTTCTTGAGGAATGCAATTTCGGGGGTGGGGGCGTCTTTTTCATCAGATGGATTATATGAAGATGGCTTATATTGGACATATGTTTGGCACAGGGATTATGTCAAAACCAAGGCAAATGACAATGTTGCCATTTCCTTGTTCTTCATGTTTGCTGAAATCATCAGATTATTGGTGTGTAATTTTTTGGCAAAAGTCATTTCAAGCTAGTTTTTTTTTTTTTTTGAGACAGAGCCTCAAGCTGTCACTCTGGATAGACTGCTGTGGCATCACAGCTCACAGCAACCTCCAATTCCTGGGCTCAAGCGAGTCTCCTGCCTCTGCCTCCCAAGTAGCTGGGACTACAGGCACCTGCCACAACACCCGGCCATTTTTAGGTTGCAGCCGTTATTGTTGTTTGGTGGGCCCAGGATGGATTCGAACCCGCCAGCTCAGGTGTACATGGCAGGCGCCTTAGCCACTTGAGCCACAGGCGCCGAGCCTCAAGCTAGTTTTTGATTTTGTAAGGATACATCTAATTTATCTATAATTCGACACACATATATATAACCTATATTTATTGCATTCAGCATGATTATAAACTGCAATACCTATAATGCACTGGGAGTGAACTGTTGTTGAGGGGACCACCACCAGCCCCTATTCTATGGGGCTCCCACTCTCCTTCATGGGGAACTCCTAGAGACCTCTTTATGGCATCCGAACCATGTAAGAACAATGAGGGCCACAGCCAATTAGTATTTTAAATACTATAAAAATAAATATCTTATTTTGGATAAAGAAGAAATAGAATTCCAACATTCCCTCCCAAAGCAAAATGTGTCATCCTAATCATTTGCTTACTCACCCCTCTGCAGACCACTGCTTTAGATAACTGTCTCTCAAAGGATGATCCATGAGCCACTGGCCTCAGAATTATTAGAAATAATTATTTTAAATATAGATTCCAAGGATATACTCTGGATGAATCTTTTCATTGTCTTTTAAAGAACAATCTTTACTGAATACTAATACACATAGATTGTGTATTGTTTGACAGAGACTTATCTAAAGCTTTATATGTGTTCATTAATTTAATACTTACAACAACACTATGAGATATGCAGTGTTCTTAGCCCATTTAACAACTGGAGAAACTGAGGCATGAAGTGGTTAAGTAACTTATCCAAGGCTACAAGCTAGGAGCTGGCTGTGCAGTTTCTCTTATATGTCAACTTGCCTGGATCATGGGGTGCCCAGATTAAACATTATTTCTGGGTATGTCTGTGAAGGTGTTTCCAGATCAGATTAGATTTTGAATTAGTGGATTCAGTAAAGGGTGGGTGTACACTATCCAGTCCATTGAGGGCCTGAATAGAACAAAAGGAATTGGTCCCTCCCCCCTTTTTTTCTTGTCTCACTGTTTGAGCTAAGACATCTTATCCCATCTTTCTTGTTCTCAGACTGGAATTAACACCAGTAGCTCCCCTGGGTCTCAGGCTTTGGACTTAGCCTAACACCACTGATTTTCTTGGGTCTCCAGCTTACAGATCATGGGAATTCTCAGCCTCCATAATCATGTTAGCTGATCCCTCATAATAGATCTTTCTCTCTGTGTGTGTATATGTGTGTGTGCCCATGTGTGTGAGGCCTACTGGTTATATTCTCTGGAGAACTCTGACTAATACACTGGCAGGACAGGGATTCCAAAACCAGAACTTGAATTCAAAATACTCTTAGATACTATGATATCTTCGCTCCCTAGATGATTCTCATGTACACATTAGATTTAAAGCTCACTTGATGGACACTGTTTTCAGAACACCTGAAAATTGAAGAGCATGCTTAGCTTGTTGTTGCTGGGTCAAATTATTTGTAAGACCAACAATAATTTGTAATTAGTAAACTCTGAATACAGATTAGGAAACTATGTGTCCCATGAGAAAAGAAAACCAAATAAGCCCAAGTATATGCAGTATTTGGTAAATTCTTTAGTGAATTTACATAAAATATCAATAAGTATGACTATAATTTGAGTTTTGTGTTTTCCCCATACAAATTCTTTTAACTAAAACGAGGTCACACTGCTGCCTGAACCCACATGTCACTTCTCAGCAAGAGTAATTGAGAACAAATGTTTCTGGAGCAATGTCCCTGGATCGCAGGAAGGGTTGGAAGGAATCAGCACTGTCTGGGGATGATCTGTGCAGGTGGGGTCCATTTTTAGTCTCTCCAGCTATACGTGTCAGGTGGGAGTATAAGAGACAATAGAATCTCTTACCAGTGCACCAAGACAAAGTGCCCCATTAAAGCGGGGACAGCAACTAAAGCATGCAACTGTTATCCTGAGGCTCCCAACTCAGCCAGGCTCTCTAGTTGGGTCTTCGCATCTGGGCAAGATACAGTCACTGATGTATCTGCTCCCATGTCACCAAATGTCTAGGTCAGTAGCCTTGAAACTATCTACAGCATCACCTGAGGAGCACGTTAAGAATGCAGATCCTCTAAAAAGTTTCTGTACCGCCAAGAACACAGTAAGAATTGCTAGCAGACAGCCCTCAGAATGGGAAAAAATATTTGCAAGTTATACCTCTGACAAGGGCTTAATAACCAGAATACACAGAGAACTCCAACGTATTTGCAAGAAAAGAGCAAGAGATCCCATCTCAGGAT
>CAUYRH010177138.1:0-17618 GCA_963574655.1 Perodicticus potto
TTTTTTTTTTTTTTTGAGACAGAGCCTCAAGCTGTCACCCTGGATAGAGTGCTGTGGCATCCCAGCTCACAGCAACCTCCAATTCCTGGGCTCAAGCGATTCTCCTGCCTCCACCTCCCAAGTAGCTGGGACTACAGGCGCCCGCCACAATGCCCGGCCATTTTTTGGTTGCAGCCGTCATTGTTGTTTGGTGGGCCCGGGCTGGATTTGAACCCGCCAGCTCAGGTGTACGTGGCTGGCGCCTTAGCCCGCTGAGCCACAGGCGCCAAGTATTTCAATAAATTTTGATGCTTAGAATAATCAAAGCCTTGTCATATACCCTTGTTTGTGATATCCTGCAATACTGTGAAAATGATTCCATGGTAAAAGAAGGCCATTACCACCCCTGGTGGTCACAGAGGAATGCCAAACTCTCACCTGGAGGTGGCGCTGGCACAACAGAGGCCTTCAATTCAACTTCATCGTTGGGTAAAGTTATCATTAGGTTATCTCCAGCAGACACGGTGAGTTCTTTCACTACAAGTTAAAAATTAGAAATAGTACATGCCATTATATAATATAATGACGTTCTATTACTGCCATATAATAGATCTGTCTATATCTATAAAATAAAATAGCATCTGTCTCTGTAATAGTTCTTCATATGATTTTACCTAAGACAATTTTTTCCTCTGGCTAGTAACTGAACTGTGCCCTAGGCTATGCTGCAGGGTTTTGAACCATCAATATGAGTTGGCACTGTGAAGAAAATAATGGTTCAAATTGACAGAGCAATGTGTTGGTGACAAGTCTTGTGTGACATGGGTGAGACACTGGGGATTAGGTCTATGTTCTCTCTTGCTGCCAGCTTTTCTTGATTCCCTAGTGTGAGCTATTTTTAGTTATAAAAAGATTGAGTATAATCATAAGTGTTTCTGTATCATTAGTCACACAACACTCAGTTCTGATAGCAACCTCATGCATTACTGCTAATAGCTTTGCTCTTGGAAACTTTCCAAGGAAAAAATCCAGTCAACCACAATATAAAAGGCTATTTTAACTCAAACAGAAGGGCCATTAACTCTTACCAAAAGCACTTATCTGAGAAATAAGCATCCAGAACAAAACTCATTTACTTTCTCTATAACCAGGATTATACCAATGTATTCATACTACGGTTGTATCAGCTTAACTGGCCTGGACCTTAGTTTTACTTGTAAAATACATTGTGATATGTTAAATATCAAATAGAGAAAAGCAAAGATTTAGAAAGCTGAGCGCTGTCCAGAGGGGTTGAATGCTTGGAGGTGTCAGAGGGAATAGGTTGTTCCTTTGCTCTCTTCTCAGTCCCTGAGGTGCTCCCTACACCATCTGCAGAGGCTCTAGTGGCTTCCCCAGCTCCCCTCTCCTGCCACTTGGACTAACTCTGCCCTGAAAGGCAGGAGTTATAGACCTAGAAGAGACATTGGTCCAAACCTATCATTTTATGATAGCTTTCTAAACCCTAGAAAGGCAAAGCAATTATACAAGGCTACACGGGTAATTAGCAATAAGTCCAATAATGTTCAATTAACTTAAAAGTATGTATTTCAGGTGGCGCCTGTGGCTCAAAGGAGTAAGGCGCCAGCCCGACATGCCTGAGGTGGCGGGTTCAAACCCAGCCCCGGCCAAAAACTGCAAAAAAAAAAAAAAAAAAAGTATTTATTTCAACAAGCACTTACACAACAGTGTAAACTGTGCCAGGCACTCTTCCAAGGGCTTTACTCATTTAATCCTCAAAACAACCCTACATAGTAGGTTCTATTAGAACCCAAAGATCCTTCTTCCCAGGCCAGTTTCTTTTTCCATGTACTATACAGCTTCTCTTCCACCATTATCCTTCCCTCCACGTAAGCTCAGGATCATAGCAAATAAAAAAGTGAGAGAGGATAATCTACAAAATACATTACCCACAGGAAAGCTTAGGAAATGTGACCCTTAGGGCTTGCATGTTATAGTAACTTCTTTATTAGAAAAAAATCTAAGGGAAACTTTCAATCCTCATTATGGCCTCTGTAACACATGGTACTTTGATCACTTTTTCCTTCTTAGAACTATAGGAGACCAGAATACATATGCCAACCCAAAAGATGACCATAGGAGACTAGAATACACGACTGTAAATATGCCTCTTTAGTATAAAGATTATTCTGAGCTGATTCTTTCCAGAAACAGCAGACAAGGAGAATCTCTGAAAACAGAGTAAAAGTTACCCTTTAGTGAGAGGAATTTACATCTATAAAGGAAATGCCATTCCTCATTTATAAGGTATCCCCTTTCAGCACCAGGAAGAAAAAGATGACTAACTCCCAAGAAACTCAGATCAATGGAGAACGCAGGGACTTAGATCCGCATAACAAGCCCTTCTCTTGCTCACCCTGCATTTTCTGGGCACCTTCCACCACTTCCCTTCCCCACCCCTTTCTTTAGTTTAAAATGCTGTATAAGCCAGGAGTTACAGGCCACCTCTTTGAGATCCATCGCCCTGGATCTCTCACATGTATACAGAGTACCCCAAAAAGTCATATACATTTTAAGAAAGGAAAAACTGTACTAAAATTTAATACTCAATATATACCAATAACCGAAGATGAATACATCATGTTAAGCACCTCTTATAATTGCAGAAGTCAAATGTGACTTGAGTATTATAAATTTAATGTATTTTTTCCTTTCTTAAAATGTGTATACATTTTTTGTACCCTCTCTATATGACACATGCATATTAATAAACTTCTGTTTGTTTTTTCTCTTGTTAATCTGTCTTTTCTTACAGGGCCCCAGCCTAATTTAGAAGGGTAGAGGGAAAATTGCTTTTTTCTCCTCTCCACATTTCTCTTCTCCTTTTCTTCTCTCACTCATGTCTTCCTCTTTATGTCCCACCTCTAGCACAACCACCCAGTCAGCTCTGTAGGTTCACTCTGCTCTTCCAGCTCCCTAGGCAATGATATCCCCCAAATTCCACCCCTCTCTCTAGATGATCTCACATTGCCCCCATGTCTTCAATTATCACCTCTATATTGATGAGTCCTTATCCTTTATCTTCAGCCCAACTCCTCATCTAATATCAGTTCCATATATTCATATATTTGAGTCCTTTCCCTTCATCCTGACACTCACTCACTCACCAAACCCTAATGATTCTGTTCTTTTACTGTCTCTTGAATCTAATTCCTTCTCTCCATCCCTACAGTCACTCCCTATAGCCTTTCAATGGATCTTCTTGCTTCCAGTCAACTCCAAATTATTGTCTTAAAGCAAATCTGATCATTTCGCTTTTCTGCTTAACATCATTCAAGAATTCTCTATGCCCATCCACTAAAGCATAGATTCCTTAGCACCAATACATGACCTTTCAAGTTCTTGCCTGTTTATCACTCTAGTTCCAGCCATAACAAACTCCTTACAGTTCTTCCAAAATTTCACATAGGCTCTTATATGTCTCTTCTCTTGCTCAGGTAATGAATGAGATGATGGATGTGAAACACTCAGCATGATGCTGGCACTCCAGAAATGCTCAGTAAATGCAATTATTGCTGTTGTTATTACACATGTTGCTCACTTCACCTGAACAGCAAGACAATCTCATTTCTGCCAGCTCACTCTCTCCTAGCATCACCTCCTCTGGGAAGGCTTCCCAGACTCTCCCATTGCGTCAACGTGCTCCTCGTCTCCCAGAACAGCCTCTCACAGCACTTACCATGTTGCATTAGAACCATTTCTTTACCTGTCAGTCTCCTCTCCTGGACTATCGAGTCCCTGAGGGGAAAGACAATGTCTTAATCATCATTTTACTTCCAGTAAGCAGCACTGCTTCTGGCACATTGTAAATGCTCAAAAATATGCCTGGAGAGAATGAGTAAACTTTAAAAAATGTCCCTACCATATCCACAGCCTATCTTCAGAACATTTCTCCCAATTATATTTTTTAAAAGTTACCTGTCCTGCATGCAGGAGTAGGAGATATGGATTGCTCAGATGGGGTGGACCCAGAGGGGACAGTGCTGGTGGGAAGTGTTGGGACACTGTGCTCTGTGCTCCCCGGGCTGAATGTGAGCACTGGACTTTCCGCCATGGTAGCTGGGCTGAACTCCAGGCTGACTGGAGGAGGTTTATGGGAAGGCATTAGAACCTATGAGATTAATTACAAGGAGAAATTGTTAAGAAAAAAAAGTTGAACTCGTCAGGCAACACAATGTCACTGACTTTTTTCATTAATCAGATTCAATAATGTTGAAAAACTATGAATAATATTGCAAAATTCTAGAACTCTAGCAAACCACCTCTTTCAAATAGTCTCTCTGCTATCTATTAAAAATGTAGGGTGGCACCTGTAGCTCAGTGGGTAGGGCACTGGCCACAAACACCCAGGCTGGTGGGTTAGAACCCAGCCCAGGCCAGCCAAACAACAATGACAACTATAACAAAAAATTGGCCAGGCACTGTGGCAGGCACCTGTAGTCCCAGCTTCTTGGGAGCCTGAGGCAAGAGAATCACTTAAGCCCAAGAGTTTGAGGTTGCTGTGAGCTATGACACCATGGCACTCTACCAGGGTTGATATAGTAAGACTCTGTCTCAAAAAAAAAAGTAAGGCAGCTGTGGATTGGACAATTACCATAGATTAACACACACACACATATTCAAGATAAAGAGCAAAATAATAATTATACTAGCCATTGAAATAATCAGTATAATGGACTGAATGCTTGTGTCCCCCCCAAAACTCCTATGTTGAAATCTTAACCCACAATGTGGTAGTATTTGAAGGTAAAGCCTTTGGAAGCAATTAGATTACAGGGGATGACCCTTATAAATGGGATTAGTGCCATTATAAGAAAAGGACAGAGAGCTAGCTAGTTCTCTTTTCTCCATGTAAGGACACAGCAAAAAGATGACTATTTGTAAGCCAAGTTGGGAGCCCTCGCTAAGAACCCAACCCTGCTTGGCGCCCTGATCTCAGATTTCTAATCTCTAGACCTATGAGCTATAAATGCTGTCTAAGCCACCTAGTTCATGGTATCTCATTATAGTAGCCCAAGCTAACTAAGACAATCAATAAGACAATAATTGAAGAAAATCAAATAATTTGAGAGTAAAAAGGCTTCTAGAGTAAATAATCTTTATTCATACTACTCATTGTATATAAACCATAACTTGAAATTATGCAATTAGCCAAGTAAAAGTTTTTAAATTATGTACCAAAGAGAAAGGTCACAAAACATGATAATAAAATTCTCTTCTGAAATTCACAATAGCCACTGACGATGTGAGGCCAGGTAAGTAAGGTTTTAGTCTACAAATATAGGAGACTCATAGGAAGCTTATACAGTGAGAAACCCACAACAAAAGAAAAAAGGCTATAATTCAAATATAAACCTGAAAGTGGGCCATTGATGTTTATTGAAAATATAGCTACTCTTGGCTCAGTGCCCATAGCACAGTGGTTACAGTGACAACTGCAACAAAAATAACCAGGTGTTGTTGTGGGCACCTGTAGTCCCAGCGACTTGGGAGGCTGAAACAAGAGAATTGCTTAAGCCCAAGTGCTTGAGGTTGCTGTGAGCTGTGACGCCGCAGCACTCTACCCAGGGTGACATAGTAAGACTCTGTCTCAAAAAAAAAAAAAAAAAAAGATAAAATACAGCTACTCTTTTCTACAGTTGAGAAAAGTTAGCACCACATATTTACTAGGCAACCAGTGAAACGTTCTGTTACTAAATTTCCAGAACCAAGACCAAAAAAAAAGATAAAGTAACACATTTAAGATCTATTGATCAAAGTAAGAGAAATCAATTGACCAACATTTTAAAAATCAGGTAATGTATCTACCATAACGTTAAGATACTCAATTGCATTCAACTTTCAGGCATGTAGGTCCGTAAAGTGAGTACTAATGGATCTGTGCTTGGTAAGGATAATATGAAACTCAGAATCACTGCAAACAAGGGCTGTAGAATATTATAGTAGGGCCTCTGCAAATTCCATAAGATAAATAAGATTTTTTTATCAAGTCCTTCATTCTTTATTGCCAAGTTGAAAAGCAGAATGAAGGTAACCAATAGTCAAAGAAATTAAAGTTTGGATCAAGGTCACAAATGCAACAGGAAGTGACTGAGCTGGGAGAAAATTCTAGTCCTGCTCTTCTTTAAAACATATTAATGGGTGGCGACTGTGGCTCATCGAGTAGGGCGCCAGCCCCATACACCGAAGGTGGCGGGTTCAAACCCGGCCTCGGCTGACCTGCAAAACAGAAAAATAGCCGGGTGTTGTGGCGGGCGCCTGTAGTCCCAGCTACTCAGGAAGCTGAGGCAAGAGAATCACTTAAGCCCGGGAGTTGGTGGTTTCTGTGAGCTGTGTGATGCCACAGCACTCTACCGAGGGCGATAAAGTAAGACTCTGTCTCTACAAAAAAAAAAAAAAAAAAACATATTCACTTTCCCACCAAGCTGCCTCTTCAGCGTGGAATCACATGCTAATTCTTACCTTCACTGTTCAGTAATCTATCCATTACTTCCACCGTGGAATTCCTTGCTAAATCATCAGGATACATGGTTCTCTTCAACATGCCACTCCAAAAAAATTAGGTCCTCTATCACAACAGCTAAGCACCTACATCTCCCATTTCTGCCCCGCAACTCTTGTTTCTATTTTCTTATTTACTTTGAAACAACTTGTTTTAGATGAATCTTTCTAGTCTTTACCACTTGAAAACATGGTTGCAAAAACATGTCCTTTATCCTCTACAAGTTGTTTTTTTTTGTTGTGTTGTTTTTTGAGGCAGAATCTCACTCTGTCACCCTGGATACAGTGCTGTGGTGGCATAACTCAGAGGAACCAAAGACTTCAATGTAAGACTTAAAATTATAAAATAACTTGAATAACTCACAGCAACTTCAAACTCTTGGGCTTGAGCAATCCTCTTGCTTCAGCCTCCCAAGTAGCTGGGATTCTAGGCATGTGCCACCACTCCCGGCTAGTTTTTCTATATTTTTTTAGTAGAGATGGGGTCTCACTCTTGCTCAGGCTGGTCTTGAACTCCTGAGCTCAAGCAATCCACCCACCTCAGCCTCCCAGAGTGCTAGGATTACAGGCATGAGCCACCGTGTCTGGCCTTACAAGTTTGATCTTCATTTGTTTTTCCTAGATGTCCTATTCAATGGTACTATTTTATGAATAATGCTGTTAAGAACATTGAGATACAAGTCTTTATATGGAACTCTGTTTTCATTTCTCTTGAGTAAATACTTGAAACTGGAATTGCTGGGTCATAAGGTAACTCTATATTTAACCCTTTGAGAAACTGCAAGACTGTTTTCCAAAGTGGCTGCACCATTTTATATTCCCACCAGCAGCTGTATGAGAGTTCTAATTTCTCTACATCCTTACTAACACTTATTACCTGTTTTTATTTTTTTTATCCTAGCCATCCTAATAGGTGTGAAGTGGTATTTCATTGGGGCTTTGATTTGTAGTTCCCTAAAGATCAATGGTATTGAGCACCTTTCCATGTGTTTATTGGCCATTCTTTTATCATCTTTGTATGTAAGAAATGTGTATTCAGATCCATTGCCCATTTTAAAATTGGGCTATTTGTCTTTTTTATTACTGAGTTACGAATTATTTGCATATTCCATATACAATATTTATGGTGTATGGTTTACAAATATTTATCCTATTCTATGGGTTGTCTTCACTTTATTTATGTTGTCCTCTAAAACACAAAAGTTTTTAATGTGATGAAGTCAAATTTATTATTTCTTATTTTTTGCTATGTTTTTGATGTTCTATCTGAGAATTTACTGCCTCACTCAAAGTTACAAAGATTTACTGCTGTGTTTTCTTCCAACTCATTTATAGTTTTAAGTCTTACATTGAAGTCTTTGGTCCCTTCTGAGTTAATGTTTTACAATGTATGAGGTAGAGGTCTAAATTCATTCTTTTGCATGTGAATATCCAGTTGTCCCAGCACCACTCGTGGAAAAGACTATTATTTCCCCATTGAATTTTCTAGGTACCTTTATCAAATATAATTGAACTATTTTAAACACTCTTTTGGTGAGAGGAAAGATCTCAGTTTCCGTCACTAATTCATCAGAACACATGGTATTTCTTATTATGCTATGTAGCTAATGTTTATGAACATCTACTTAAGCATTATCTACAACATTTTTAAAGAGACATGGTCTTGCTCTGCTGCCCAGGCTAAAGTACAGTGGCATAATCACAGCTTACTGCAACCTCGAATTTCTGGGTTCAAATGATCCTCCTGCCTCAGCCTCCTGAGTATCTGGGACTACAGCCACATGCCACCATGACTTGCCAATCTTTTAATTTTTTATAGAGCAGGGATTTCCCTATGTTGCTCAGGCTGATCTCGAAGTCCTCAGAACTCCCACCTGGGCCTCTTAAAGCATTTGGGAGTAGAGGTGAGGCACCTCACTGGCCTATCTACAAGTTTAATCTGACTATAGTGGAAAATTTGTATTTCAATGGAAAATAGCACATCATCTACAGGTTGCCTGATTCTAGTCTTTCTTGTATTTGATCCGTCTCCAACTCGTAAGTTGTAGGTAACTGTTAAAAATGTAAAATAATTCTTGTCTATAGACATGTAGATTTTGCCCTATCTGATAGAGGTTCGATGGAAATCCCTCCTAACCTCCCAGGAAAAACAGTTTTGCCTTTATTGGCACATTCACTTCAAAATTCTTCATCTGTGACAGTGTCTGTTCTTCGGAAACAAAGATAACTTATATTTAGTTCCCTCAATGATTAACAAGTAAAATAAAATCTCTAACACATGTTAATTTTGTACCTGTATGATTCATCATTTTACTTATGTTGATAATTATCTTTTAACATAACCAACCTCAAAGAACTAATAAATCAAAAGATTTTTAACAGAGCTTAACATGAGATGCTTCTATTGTAGATGATAGAAAGTAAATAACTTATTAACATGAAAGAGAGCAAGGGTGTTAGCATTTTAGAATAAAGAACCTGGTTAATCTTTAATACTTTCAGATTCTTTTTAATTGAAAGTCTTTTCATTTTAATCCAATTATAACTATAAAAAATAGAAACTTAAAAGCACATAAAAATATAAGAAAGCAGAAAATAAAACCTTCTGATAATCTCAACATTTAAAAATGACTTCTAGGCTTGGCGCCTGTGGCTCAAAGGGCTAAGGCGCTAGCCACATACACCTGAGCTGGCAGGTCCGAATCCAGCCGGCCCGCCAAACAACAATGACGGCTGCAACCAAAAAATGGCCGGGTGTTGTGGCGGGCACCTGTGGTCCCAGCTACTTGGGAGGGAGAGGCAGGAGACTCGCTCAAGCCCAGGAGTTGAAGGTTGCTGTGAGCCGTGATGCCACAGCTCTCTATCCAGGGTGACAGCTTGAAGTTCTGTCTCAAAAAAAAGACTTCTAATATCCATATGCAGAAGAATGAAAATAGGCCCTTATCTCTCACCATATACAAAAATCAAATCAAAATAGATTAAAGACTTAAATCTAAGAGCTGTAACTAAGAAACTAGTAAAAGAAAACAATGGGGAAACATTACAGGACAATGATTTCTTGCATAATAAATACCTCAAAAGCACACGCAACCAAAGTAAAATGGGACAAATGAGATTAACATTAAGCTAAAAAGCTCTCCGCACAGCAAAGAAAAACAGTCGACAAAGTGAAGGTACAACCCACAGAATGAGAGAAACTATTTGCAAACTGCCTGTCTAATAAGAGTTTAAGAACTAGAATATAAATATAAGGACCTCAAACAACGCAAAAGGAGAAAAACAAATAATCAAATTAAAAAATAGGCAAAAAATATGAATAGACATTTCCTGAAAGAAGAAACAGAAAGTGAAGAGTTATATGAAAAATGCTGAACATCGGGTGGCGCCTGTGGCTCAAGGAGTAGGGCACCAGCCCCATATGCTGGAGGTGGCGGGTTAAAACCCACCCCCAGCCAAAAAAAAAAAAAAAAAAAAAAACAACTGCAGAAAAATACTCAACATCATTAGTCATCAGAGAATTGCAAATCAAAACTATAGTGAGGTATCATCTCATCCCAGTTAAAATAGCTTATATAAAAAAGACAGGCAATAGGCTCAGCGCCTATGGCTCAGTGGGCTAAGGCTCCAGCCACATACACCTGAGCTGGCGGGTTCGAATCCAGCCCGGGCCCACCAAACAACAATGACGGCTGCAACCAAAAAATGGCCGGGCATTGTGGCGGGCACCTGTAGTCCCAGGTACTTGGGAGGCGGGGACAAGAGACTCACTTGAGTCTCACTTGAGTCCCAGGAATTGGAGGCTGCTGTGAGCTGTGATGCCACAGCACTCTACCCAGGGTGACAGCTTGAGGCTCTGTCTCAAAAAAAAAAAAAAAAACAAGATAGGCAATAACAAATGCTGGCAAGGATTTGGAGAAAGGGACGCTCTCCTACACTGTTGACAGGAATGCAAATTAGCATAACCACTATGGATAACAGTATGAGGGTTTTTCAAAAGCCTAAAAATAAAACTACCATATGACCCAGCAATCCCACTGCAAAAGAAAGGAAAATCGGTATATGAAAAAGTTATCTGGCTTGGCGTCTGTGGCTCAACGGGCTAAGTCACCAGCCACGTACACCTAAGCTGGCGGGTTCGAATCCAGCCCAGGCCCGCCAAACAACAATGACAGCTGCAACCAAAAAAAAAAAAAAGAAAAAGTTATCTGCACTCCTGTGTTTATTGCAACACTAGTCATAATAACCAAGTTTTGGAATTAACCTAAGTGTATACAGTGGATGAATGGATGAAGAAAAGGTGGTACATATACACAATGGGATATTATTCAGCTATTAAAAAGAATAAAATAGGGCAGCGCCTGTGGCTCAGTGAGTAGGGCACCAGCCCCATATACCGAGGATGAAGTGTTCAAACCCGGCCCCACCAAACTGCAGCAAAAAAAATAGCTGGACATTGTGGCAGGCGCCTGTAGTCCCAGTTACTCAGGAGGCTGAGGCAAGAGAATCACTTGAGCCCAAGAACTGAAGGTTGTAGTGAGCTGTAACACCATGGCACTCTACCAAGGGTGACAAAGTGAGACTTTGTCTCTAAAAACAAAAACAAAAACAAAAGAATAAAATAATGTCATCTTTAACAACATGGACAGAACTGGATAAGATTACATTAAGTGAAAATAAATAAATAAATAAATAAATGGGCAGCACATGTGGCTCAAAGGAGTAGGGCACCAGCCCCATATACCGGAGGTGGCGGGTTCAAACCCAGCCCCGGCCAAAAACTGCAAAAAAAAAAAAAATAAATAAGATTACATTAAGTGAAATAAAACAAGCACAGGAAAACAAACTTTGCATGTTCTCACTTATATTTGGGAACCACATATTACAACCATTGATCTCCTGGCACAGAGAGTAAAATGACGGTTACTAGGGTATGGGAAGGGTAGCAGGGGAGGGATAATGGGAACAGTTAATGGGGGCAAAAATATAGTGAGATAGTTAGAATAAATAATTGATATCATAACAAAGTAACTACAGGCAAGAATAAGTTAGGGTATACTTTAAGCAACTAAACAAGTAGAATTGCAATGTTCCTAACACAAAGAAAAGATAAATGCTTGAGATAATAGATAGCCCAATTACCCTGATTTGATTATTGCACGTTCTATGCCTGCATCAAAACATACCATGTACCCTATAAACTATAGGTACCAATAATAACTAAAATTTAAAAACTAATTGAAAAAATTAGAAACAAAACTGACCTCTAGACCTTTTTTTAAGCAATTTTTAATGGTTGAGAATTATAATTATAATCAATTCAGTCCAGTGTTCTTCATTTATTCTAACCTAAGCACAGAAAATGTAAATAGTATTTTCCTTTAAAAGATTTTTTTTTTTTATACAGAGTCTCACTCTGTCGCCCTCAGTAGAATGCCGTGGTGTCAGCTCACAGCAACCTTAAAGTCTTGGGCTTAAGCAATTCTCTTGCCTCAGCCTCCCAAGTTGCTGGAACTACAGGTGCCCACCACAATGCCTGACTAGTTTTTTCTATTTTCAGTAGAGACAAGGTCTCGCTCTTGCTCAGGCTGATCTAGAACTCCTGAGCTCAAGCAATGCACTTGCCTTGTAAAAAATTCTTAAAGGATCCCCATGTCCTTGGTGACTTCATTTCCAACTATATTCAGCTTCCTCTGATCAACACGCTCAGCACATTCCTGTTAGGTCCTGATCATTCCCAAACAAGTAGCCTCTGAGCTCTCACTACACTCTTCTCAAGACACAGTTTTCTTTTTCTCTACTTCCCTAATCTTCTACCATTAACACTTCTCCCTGCTTTTGGTATCTCATTCGCCCAATAATTCCCATTCTTTTTTCACCTGAGTTTTCTAATGGAAAGTTTTGTAAAGCTTATGTTCTCTCCTTAGTGTATCTCTCCTATATGAAGTACAACTGATTCATCAGGTCATAGTTGAGCTTCTAGCACCCTTAGCACCTGTTGGGCCTTTGAGAAACCTACTGTAGTAGCTTTCCAAAGACTCTGGACATATGTGCTGGCTCCAGGGCTTCTGTAAAATCTCCATTCACCTTAAATATTGGTAAAGCCATCTCTAGGAAAAAGTGCTGAATCATCATGAGTTGGCTGGCTTGTGAATGCAGAACTTTGTTCTTTCTTTTTCTCTTTTCTTTTTTCTTTTTTGCTTTTTGAGACAGTCTTGTTCTGTTACCCAGACTAAAGTACAGTAGTATGATCACTGCTCACTGCAGCCTCAACCTCCTGGGCTCAAGCAATTCTCCTGCCTCAGCCTTCCAGAGCACTAGGATTATACACATGAGTTGCTGTGCCCTGGCCCTGTTCTTTCTAACAGCCTGGTTCTGAAGGCACAGGCCAAGAGTAAGGTGTTTTGTTTTCTGGAACTCTCTGAGAGACAGTCATCTTTCTTGCTGCCACCTGACACAGGAACCTACTTACACTTTTACAGCTTGAATGTGTGCTGCCTACATCAACTCAGCCCCTCTGACCCCCAAGCATATCCTGAGCACACTCACCTCTTTTCCAGAGCTGTTGCTGGATAGTTCCTGGACATGGAAAGCCTCTTCTTTCTCTAATACTTCTCTTGTAGATGGAGTAGTCACCAAGGGAAGCAACAAGCTTCTCTCAGGCGAATGTTTTAGGGAGGGGGTCCAAGTTGACTCATTCTGCTTACGAAGCTCCAGATCCAGGTAATGGAGCTCGGGGTCCTGTTGCTTCTCTGTTGGTGTTGTAGGCCTGTCTCCAGCGGAGGAGTTGAAGCCCCCCTCACTGCCAGGAAGCAGGCCCCAGTTGGTGTATTCAGCACTCCCTCTCGGCTCCTGCTTGCTCCCGGGATGGAAAAGGTCCTGCTCCGGCTCCCTGTAGTCATCAGAATACTCAGACATGTCCTCCAGGCCCCAATCTTTGCCTAGAAAAGGCAAGTCCTTTCTGATATCCTCAGGTGAGTCCCCCCAGGCCCCTGAGGGGGATCCCCTGTTCAGCATCACCTCTCCATAGTCCAGCAGCTGGGCAGGCCTCTGGGCAGGCCGGAGCACAAAAGTGAGATAAGACCTGATGGGGCCCATCTTCTTGGGCTCACAGTTCTCGTGGTGTGGGCAGCTCACCAGGTAGCAGCGGCCCTCAAACCACCAGGCCAGGTCACAGCTGGACAGATCACAGCAGGCGGCAGTACAGTCCACCATGGAGAAGGTGTGAGGCACCCGCATGATTCTGGTCATTTCCAAGTTAGGTAAAATGACTGCATTGGAATACATCCTCCCCTCACTGCACTGCTTACAGACACTACCTGCAAACGAGGCAGGCTCTAATGAGGGAAAGAGGCATAGCACAGGGAAGCAACTCTAGTTTAAAAAATGAGAAAATGAGAGATACCAATCCTGGTCAGTCTGGCAAGCAAATAAACAATTAGCGTTCCATATAGAAAGAAGACCACATTATCTTATAGCTGATCCATCAAACCACCTATCCATGCATTTACCCTCTACCCTTCCACCTACTCATCCATATGCCACCCCACCCACCCATCGATTCTTCTTTCCTTCCATTTTTCCACTAGTCCAGCCATCTATCCTTTCACCTACCCATTTAACCCTCCATCTACCCATCTGTCTATCCCTCTATCCTTCCACCCATTCATCCACACATAGATTTTTCCACCTATCTATGTATTCTTCCATTCATCCATTCTCTCTCTTCATATAATTGCACTCCAGTTAGTTAACAGTTTTTAACTGTGTACTTTTAAAATATTATTTATATATCATTTATATTATTTTATACTACTTGTTTATGTTTATATATTATAATATAATTATATATTATATAATATTTATATAATATAATTACATATTTATATAACTATATTTATAATTATATATTTTTATAATATGTATAATATATAATATACATTATATATATTGTAATATAATATATAAATAAGAATGAACTACAGCCAGTATTAGTGTGATACCATGAGCAGCGTGGGCTACTGCAGTGCGGGTCCATGAACTCTGTGACCATCCACGACAAAATAACAGAAATAGATGCTTTTAGAAACTTTCATAGTAAAGTTTCATTATTTAAAATCCAAGAACAAAATCACTTTCTTTCTTGTATTCTTGGGTTTTTTGTTTGTTTTATGGTATTTTACAAAAGAATTAGTCTGTAAGGTATTGTTTTATTTTACAAAACAAACTGGTCCTTTACCACGTGTAGTTTGAGAAGCCCTATATTAAAGGTCTGCTGCCAGAACTCAGAATGGCAAGAGATTTCTCTCCTAACTCATTACTGACAATTTTTTAAATACAACTCTGTAAGTTACCACTCAAGTGACTATCAAAAACTGGTCAACATACAGAGGTGGTCAACATAAGGAACTTAGGCGTGTTCTACTGATACATACATGTGTGGTTTTGAAAAGCCACCTGAATAGTTTTATTTTTTTATTTTCTAGAGAAAAACTTATCTTTTTCAAGAGGATAACTTAATCTCAGAGAAAATAATAATATACTCCAGCTGAACATAATAAAATAGCATCTTCTTTTTTTAGATTAATATAAGAGTTCATACTACTGGGTTACATTGTTTGCATTTGTTACATAGTGTCCAAGTTTTAGTTAAGTCCTTTACCTGGGAGGTGTGGCATTTACCTCTATATTGTACCTGTTAGATGGGAGCTTACCAAGCTCCTTCCATCCCTTCCTTGAATTTAATTGTGTTTTTCTTTTGTGTCAGTAAAATAGCATCTTTTATCATGATGAAGAATGTAGAACAGAAAGAAAGGTAATTTCCACCTCCTAACAACTATCAAAAACATGCTTATTTTTAGTAATACTATACATCTCTGAGTAACCTATACATGAGAATCTAAGCTAGAAATTTCTTTCAAACCTAAATTCTAAGAAATACATAAGTTCCCTTGAGAAACAGTTGGCTCATCTCTTTTTGAACAATGTGAAGAGAAATATCATATTTCATATCTGGCTTTGGTCACTAGAAAGTTTAAGAGCCAACTTTAAAACTATACAGGGAAAAGTCTGTGATCCTAGAGCAAGTAAATTGTTGGAAGGAGGTAAGGAGAACTTTCCCTGCAGAAGGAGTCACAGTTTTCAGTCTGGGACACCTCGGGATACAGGAAAAATAACCCAGTTAGGGGTTATTTAGATATATATTCCTTAAGTAAAGATTATAATGCTGAATAAAGAAATGTGGTAAGGTGGGTCTCCCAACAACTAAGTCTTATTCCTTTGGGTCAAGTTACCATAATTACTTCAGAATCTGTAGACACATTATAGAAAGTTCATAAAAAACTATCAAACTCCTAGAAATCAGGGAACCTGTCACCCATGTTTTCATATTCTACAAATCCTAGCCCAGTCTGTGAACACAGTAGGCACTTGATCATTGGTTAACATTTAAAAAAGATAAAGAAGATAGAGGAAAAAAGGCAAGCAAACTGCAAATAATATTACTGGCACTCAATAACTCAGACACTAATTTTTTTTTTGAGACAAGGTCTCACTTCATTGCCCAGGCTCAAGTATAGTGGGAACAATCATAGTTAAAAACTCCTGGGCTCAAGTGATTCTCCTGCCTCAGCTTCCTGTGTAGCTAGGACTATAGGGACGTGGCAACACACCTGATTAATTTATAAATATTTTTGGAGAGACAGGGTCTATGCCCAGCAGGAATTGATATTTTTTAATTAATGGAGAGCATTTCATGAAAGAAAAAAAGGAGGCTGGGACATAGGGGCCCATGCCCGTAAATTCCAGCACTTGGGGAGGCTGAAACAGGAGGATCACTTGAGGACAGGAGTTCGAAATTAGCCTGGGAAACACGGCAAGATGCTGTCTCTATAAACAATAGAAAAATTAGCTGGGAATGGTAGTGAGCATCTGTAGTCCCAGTTACTCGGGAGGCTGAGGTGGAAGGATGGCTTAAGCTCAGGAGTTTGAAGTTGCAGTGAGCTATGATTGTGCCACTCTACTCCATCCAGACTGGGTGAAAAAGCAAGATGCTATCTCTTTAAACACACACACACTCACCTCCACCCTCATGGGCCTGGCCTGCCCAGCCTTGTCATCAGATCACAGAACTGATGCTCACCAATAATAATATGTCATGGGTGTGTCCACTATAAGCAAACTGAGTATAATTAAAATAAAGATTTACGGTAAAAGAGAGACTGATCTTTCCAGACGGATCACTATGCAATTCTTTTAAATACAAAAATATACATTTTTACTGAAGTATATATGAAATGTGATTTTATTTTTCCATCAACAGTCATGATAATAAAAAATTTAAAAAGATGGGTGGAGGGAGAATGATTGGTGGGACCACACCTACGGTGCATCTTAGAAGGGTACAGGTGAAACTTACTGAATGCAGAATACAAATGTCTTAACACAATAACTAAGAAAATGCCATGAAGGCTATGTTAAACAGTTTGATGAAAGTATTTCAGATTGTATATGTAACCAGCACATTGTACCCCATGACTACATTAAAGTACACAGCTATGATTTAATAAAAAAAAATTTAAAAGAATTTTTTGAGACAGAGTATCACTTTGTCACTCACCCTCAGCAAAGTGCTGTGACGTTATAGCTCACAGCAACCTCAAACTCTTAGGCTCAAGTGATCCTCTTGCCTCAGCCTCCTAAGTAGCTGGGACTACAGGCACTCACCACAAGTCCCGGCTATGTTTTAGAGATGGGGGTCTTGCTCTTGCTCAGGCTGGTCTCAAATTCCTGAACTTAAGCAATCCACCCCCCTTGGCCTCCCAAAGTGTTGAGATTACAGGCATGAACCACCTCACACAGCCACTGTTTCATGCCTTTTATATGTAAAATAATAACTCTATTGAAAAGCAAAGACAAAATGGCCGGGCGTTGTGGCGGGCGCCTGTAGTCCCAGCTACTTGGGAGGCGGAGGCAAGAGACTCGCTTGAGCCCAGGAATTGGAGGTTGCTGTGAGCTGTGATGCCACTGCACTCTATCCAGGGTGATAGCTTGAGGCTCTGTCTCAAAAAAAAAAGAAAAAG
>CAUYRH010177139.1:0-28832 GCA_963574655.1 Perodicticus potto
CACCATGGAATATTATGCAACCTTAAAGAAAGATGGAGACTTTACCTCTTTCATGTTTACATGGATGGAGCTGCAACATATTCTTCTTAGCAAAGTATCTCAAGAATGGAAGAAAAAGTATCCAATGTACTCAGCCCTACTGTGAAACTAATCTATACACATGTTTCTTATAATTCTCACTCCTCCTAGCCATAGGCTATGCAGGCTGCTACACTAGGTGGCAGTACCTTTCAGGCCTGGGGCAATGCTCTCCAGGAAGCTGTACATACTCTAAATCGGCATGCATTATATGGTACTGTTTTTCCCTTAGCTGGGATTCACTAGTGGGAATGTAAAGTGGCAATGGGAATGACAGCATTCACTTTTACCATAATTACTGCTAGTGAGCTATGAGCATAATGTTTGTTTTATGTCCCTAGGACCTTAAGCTCTGCTTCCTTGGAAATTTTTGTTTAAAATGTAGGAGTGCTTCCTTCGGGAGACACAAGAATCCCACTAAATCAGAAATTAAAATGAATGCCCGGCCTTTATGGGCTCGCAGGCCCCACCTCACTGGGTGAGCTTATTCATGTGTAATGTACCAAAGGCTCTGTTGCTCTTGAGGTTGGCTCTATGTGGTCCCCCCGCCCCCAGCCTCTGCTGGCTTTTGGTGCCCCATGACCCCTGGGACCTCATGTTTATCCCCAGTGTATTCAGGCCACAGGGCACTGGACCCAAGGGGCCTAGAGAGGAGAAAACCACTTTCCCATTTCTCCACCACTTTTGGAGTATGTTGCCAAACCTTTGAATCCAACAATTTTGTCATATTATGACTTAGCCTGAACACGTCTTCATCCATTAAAAGTTAATTGCTATTTCTTTTTCTGTGAACTGGGGGTTAATGTCTTTTGCCAAGTTTTCTACTTTTAATTTCTAGGAGCTTGTTATATCTTGGGGATGTGAGCTTGGTGATGTGAGTTGCAAATATTTGGCCCTCGTTTATCATTTCTTCTTTTTATATTATGGTGTTCCCTTTGGGTTTTTTCTTTTTTTTTTCTGGATTTTTTGTGTGTTTTGATTTTTGCTATTTATTATTACTAAGATGTTTCTCCTCAAGATGATCAACAAATTCATACAATCGCTATAAAGTAGATCATCAGTTATCTCTGGATGTTTTTGACAGCCCTGAGGTACTCCCTTGTGCAGAGAAGAAATTGGCATTAAAAGAGGCAGATGATAGAGTTTCACCACGCCTCAAGTACGCTCCCATTGCTCAGAGCCACTCGCCTTCCCCAGGAAGGCAAGCGTGGGCGGGGCCATCGCGGCTCCGCCCCTCAGTGTTGCCTTGGAGACCATGCGTGTCTAGCTGCAGTTGCTACCGGACTGCTGGGAGAGGTGCTGACTTGAGAGGTGCTTTGTGCAGGACCGAGTGCGGAGGGGCCGGGCGCAGGGTCTCCCAACAATCCGCTGGGCTCTGGGACCGTCCGGGAGACGGAAGGAGCGCGGCCAGAATCCAGCTACTCCCTCCAGCCACTTCACGCCCCCTGCATGTGTCCCCTGGAAGGTGGAGTGGGCTCCTAGACCCCAGTTCAGCTTCGAGGTGGGATTCCAATCCCAGCTGACCCTTTGAGCGCCCTGACTTTTCCCAGAAGAATTTGGCGGAGTGAAGCACAAACAATCCCGTATTATTGGCGTCCCCAAGGTCCCTCTCCGATTTGCGCCCTGCGCTGCAGGGTTAGCCAAACTCCCCTGAGAGTTTGGGGCTCCTCGGAGGTTAGTTTTATCGACTTTCCGCACTCCCTCTCTCTGTGTTTTGTTTAAAATTGTAACCCTGAGCCGGCGTGGGGAGCTCCCCCTTGTCCTCCAGTAGAGGGTACTGCCTTGGGGGTCCTGCCTGGGTGGGGCGGAGTGCCGCCTTCCGGGCTGGTTGTTGATGTTGTGCCAGGACCTTCACTTGGGGCGGGTGTTGATTTCCCAACCCTTGGGATTGGTTTGACATCCGGGCAGGAATTGACACCAAACTCCAGACGCATCTCCAGGACAACGACTTCGCGGCGGGGGCCTCCAGCCAGCGGCCAGGATGTCCTCGGTGGGGAAGGTGACCCGGGTTCAGAATGGAAAAGTCTACCAGCAGATCTTCGAGGCGGAGGTGAGGCCCGTGCGTTGCCCGCCTGTTCTCTGTCCGCATCTCTGCTTCCCCCATCCCTCCTAACTCTGTACCCCTCTTCCAGGTCTGGGAATCTAATGAAATAAAGACTTTGAAGCTATCCTATTTTAAAAATAATTTTCATTGGTTCTTTAAATGTACGGATACAGAATTAGAATGTCTATTTTTGAAAATTAGAAAACTTAAATTAAAATTTTTAAGTTACTCCGAAATAGCCTGAATGAAGAATTGGGCGCCTGTGTCCTTTTCCCACACATAAAAGTGTATCTAATTTTCCTATTTAAAAAATTGTTTCTATTCTGTACTAACGATCTGAAACCTGCTTTTTCTCCTTAATGGCATCTGGCATATCCTTTCCCATGCCCATGGGCATCAATACATTTCAGGATGCTTAGTGGCTGCCTGCTTGTTCATCTAGGGCTCCCATAACTGTATTAAAGTAAAGCCTTCTTTAATTGTTGAAATTGTCCTTGCTAAAGCATTGTACAGACAAAGTGATTATAAAAGAAACACACAAATAGGAACACCTTATTTGAAGTTCTGTACTGCTTTTCTAAAGAGATTTTCACTCCTAATTTGAGTCTCTCTCTGTAGAACCTTGGGAAGTTACAAAAGAAGGATAAAAAAAAACAAATTTCTCACATGATCCCACTCCTAAGCAATAGGCCATTCTTAATGATTGGCATGCTTCTCCTAGGTCATTTTTCTATGCTTCTAAAATTTTAAGATCATACCATATAATTTTGGTTATAATTTTTATTTTATGTTTTAAATTGATACATTTAACTATGTATCATCTCATAAGCATTTCCTCATATCATAAAAATTTTATTCTTTGTAATATCATCTTTCATAAATGTCTAGCATTCCATCTAAAGGACACACCATGTTGACTCAACCAATCCTCTACTATTGGTCCATTCCTTTCTCCAAATCTTTTTCCTTATTAAAAAAAAAAAAAGGTCAAAGCTGGGTGTAGTAATACATGCCTGTCATTCCAGCTACTCAGGAAGCTAAAGTGGGAGGATGCTTTGAGCCCAGGAGTTTGAGACTAGCCTGGGCAATATAGCAAGATCCCATCTCAAATACATAAGTAACTATAAAAATATAATTTTAAAAAGGCTGATGTACATCTTGGTCTTCATTTAAATTTCTTCAAAAAAAAATGTCTTCCTGGAAGGGGCTTAATGACTGCTATAGAGGAGGAGACCCCTCCTGCAGTGGGTGTCCACTGGGGTTGAAGGGTTCTCTGCAAAGGGTCTTACTAGTGGCAGGTTCCCAGATATCTGTCTAAGACAGGCAGAATCAGCCTGAGGACAGTTGGGAACTAGCAGCTCTGGCCACCTCCCCACTCCTGATCTTCCCTGGATTCAGGTGCAGCTGATCCAGTCCCTGGCAACCACCAGGCAGCGGGCTGCAGAGCATTCTGTGACCCTAAAGAGTAGCAAGAAACCCATGATGAAGAAGACGGATATTCCTAATGGACAGATGATGACTCCTCGGCAGCGGAAGTGGGCACACAGCCTCCCCAATGACTGGGTCACAGAAAACCCTGTTCTTTACAGGCAAGTCCTGCTGTCCAGACCCCCACACACACACACACAATGGGGGTACTTTGGAGTCTTCAAAAACTCAAAAAAACCTCCCACAAGATGAGTGCCAGGTAGGAATGAAATCTCCCCTGAAATAAGGAAGTAATCATACATATCTACTTTGCAGGATGGCTTCTTTCTCTCTCCCCATCTCTCCTCCAGTGATAATTGAATTGTTGCCTAAGGCCAGGCACTGGCTATGGCAGCGGTTCTCAACCTGTGGGTCAAGACCCCTTCATAACAATGAAAATACATCCTACATATCAGATATTTACATTAAGATTCATAACAGTAGCAAAATTGCAGTTATGAAGTAGCAACAAAAATAATTTTATGGTTGGGGGTCACTACAACATGAAGAACTGTATTAAAGGGTCGTGGTGTTAGGAGGCATTAAAATAAAATATTAAAATTAAAATGGGAGCAACGAAAATAATTTGTGGTTGGGGATCACCACAACATGAGGAACTGTATTAAAGGGTTGAGGCATTAGGAAAGTTGAGAACCACTGGGCTATGGGATCCCACCCATATTGACCCGTCTTAAAAGGAAATGACTAATCATGTCCCCCCTACTGATGGGAAGGCTCTGACTCAGAGGATAGGGGCTATGGCACAGGAGTCAGAAAAGCTCTTGGGAGGGGCCTCAGCTGAGACCAGAGTGTGAGGGAGGGCAAAGAATAAGGGCAGGGCTCAAAGAAGGACAATCTTGGCCCATTCCTGGAAGCTGAAGGTCAGTGGGCCTAGAAAGAAGGCAGGAGATGGATCTGGGAGAGGCCTGGCAGGCCAGTCAGTATTTTGGACTTTACTGCCATGAGCAGCTGATTTGCATTTTTGAGGACCCTTGGTCAGCTCTGTGCAGAATTTGGGGGACTGCAAGAAGAGGCAGGGAGGCCAAGGAGGAGGTTGCTGCAGTTGTCCTGGCATCCTTGCTGTAAGAGGGAAAGGAGGAGTGGACTTCAGGTGTCTTCCGGAGGCAGAACCCACAGGACCCAGTGATGGACTTGGTGGGAGAGTCCCCAGGGCTCTGGGGCTCTGGCCTGAATGCTGGGTGGACAGTGGGAGTACCATTCCCTGAAGTGGGAGCAGGTGGAGTGGGGCAGGGGGATCAGAAGTTCCTTGTGAACCTCCAAGTTCAGAAGCTAAACTTGAGATTTCTAAGCTGAAATCAGACCTTCAGCTAGGGAAAAAAGGCAAAGAAAAGGATCTTCCTCCCAGGATTGCTGGGAACATAAAACAGGAGCTGGACTTTCCTTGGTCTCTTCAAAGTCTGCACAAGCTGTAAACCCCTCACCTGACCTGGGACTCTGGGGTGGGAAGTCAGGCTTCCCCTACCTGCCTTTGTTGTCCCTTTTACCCTCTTTGGGTGGGGGGACAGACCCAGTTCCGGGTATAGGTCTCTGCCCTGACCTGACCTTTGAATTCTCCCAGGGAAACCACCCCAGAGGCTTCTCAGTACCCTTAACTACCTACAGATGGGCAAATCCACTGGCCCCCCCAAGCCCAGACTTGAGGTCAGTATTCTGCAGCCTATATCCTCCTGCCTAATGCCCCAGGTGGGGACCCAGAGGCATAGGCAGCTGGGATCTAAGTTCCAGCCCACCTCTTAGAAGGGCAGTGTGGGAGCCTGATGTGCCCTCTCGGCTGACCTGTTCTCACCCAGGCTGGAGGTCTCCCAGCATCTCCCTGTGCCTCCTGGGGTCGTTTCTTCTCCAGGGTTCAGCCTAGAACTAACCAACATCCCAATATCCAGATAAAGCATCAGTCAGAAGCCCTTAGACCCATAGGACAGTGTTTTGGAAAGGCACTTCTCACAGGGGGTGCAGGGGCTGCACCTGCTTCCTGGGACAGACAGACAAGCCCTGCTCTGTCCTGGATGCAGAAACAGAGCACAGCTCCCTATGACCTGTGGCAGGAGCAGGGATGTGTTTATAACCTGCCAGGCCCTGCTGCCCCCAAATGGCTGGGGTCACTAACTTGGTATTCAGAGTCTCTTGGGTTAACTGTTTCCTACCCCTGAGAAGTATTTCCCTTCCTACCTCCCTCTGTACCCACAGCCTCTGTTGCCTTCATTTCCCCCCAACCAGCGTAAGGCCACTAGCTCACCTTCCTCAGTCCCCATCCTCTTCCTACCCAGCAGAACTCCCACCCAGCTTTCTGAGTCCAGATTTTGTCCAGTCCTAAAAGCTGGACAAATTGCTCATCCCATAGGAGAGGGACACTCCCAGATGCAGCACCCACAGTGCACCTGGACCCTCTGGGCAGCATGGAGACTCACAGCAGCTCTCCTGACCTGCCATCCATCCCCAGCTCCCCTCCCCACTGCAGTCCCTGCCCTGTTCTCCCCTATTTACTGAGGAAGAGAGGTCACAGGCAGGACTTCCTGCTCTCCTGGTTGCACCAGTATCTACCAGGGCTGGGGAACAGCCAGATGCCACCTTGGCTTCCTGGCATCATCCCGGTCCCTCCATGCTTCTCCACCTCCCTCTTCAGGGAGCCCTTCCTCAAACTCCACCTCACTGCCCCTTCCTACCTCTGCCTCGTCCTGGTGTACAAGTCGCTCCCCTCTAGAAAGGGGACCCTGCCTCTGCCACTGTCCTCTGTCCATCACATCCTGTCTCTGCCTCCCCACCCTTTCCTCGATTGAGGTCAGGTGTCTTAGAAAAGTCTTTGCTTGCCCTACTGCTTGTCAGCCCTTGGAGGTCCAGCTCCTAACCACCCCTTTTGCTGAGGTCACCTGAGGGTTCTGTCAACCCTGCTCCATAGGGAATTCCCGGCCCCGGGCCTCCCCACACAGCACAGTCTCTGGAACTCCTATTCCTCTTTCTCTACTCCCCTTTGTGGGTCAATGCTCTCAGGCCTGCCTTGGCCATCGGAGCCTCCTCTAGACACTCTGAGGGGCTAGCAGAGGCGAGGCTGGGCCTAACCAATGAGCAGCAGGGCCAGGGTACCCAGTCTTCCTTAGGTCACACATCATAGGGTTCAGGTGCTTGAAATTCAGCCAGCCAAGACCGGTCTACCTGGGGCCCCTGGGTGGGTGGAGACCAGTCTAGGGTAGGGGGTAGATGACCACAGTATAAACAAAGCTCCCAAGTCCCCAAGCAAGCAGGCCAGAAGCCAGAGCGGACAGCAGTTCTCATCATCCTGTGGGCTCCTACAGGCTACCCTGGGCCAGGGGCATTTAGAATGACAAGGCCTGAAAGACCCACCTCTAGATGGTTGGCCTGGGACCCATCAGCCACAGCCCAGTCCCTGTAGTCCCCTTTCCTGCTGGGTGGGTCTGCAGAGAGGACTAAATGAGAAGTTGGCTGGAAAGTGCTAGACACACAGGGGCCTGTGGAATGGCAGCAGTCATTGAGAACTGTGGATTTCTGTGGTGCTTGCCCCATAGATGATGCCGTCATGAGTTTATATTCCAAAGCTAATGTCATGGCCGCCCCTCTGGCCCACCTGCTGAAATAGCTTGTCCTGGGATCCCAGCTCTTGTCTCCCTCACCCAAACCCCATGGACCCTGGAGTCACAAGGTTGTTCTTGGCATCTCTGCTCTCTTCTCCTGTAAGCCCCCACTCCTTCCCTCCTGGAAAATGGGGTTACCCCAGCTGCCTAGCAGGATGGGCTGCCAAAGGAGCAAATGAGGTGTCGTGTCGGGAGTGCAGCCTGGCCTGGCTCTTCAGGGTCCTCGTGCCTTTCTGATCTGTTTTCCCAGGTAGACCATGGCCCATTCCCACCCTTGGTTTACCACCAGAGCCACAGCAGACTTCCACAGAGGGTGGAGACCCAACGACTTCCTATCTAGGGGAGACGTGCAGGCAGCATTTGTTGGGAGCCTGCGCACTGCTTTGGGGTTCCCTGGAATCGGGGCCGGGCCATTGCAGCTGCCCACAGTCCCAACCCTGGAGGCTCCCTCATTTGTCAGAGCTGCCCTGGATGGTGTCACATGAGGTGAGGCAGGGCTTTATTCTCTTCTGCTTGTGCCCCAGGGAAAAGGAAATAGCCCACAAAGAAAAAACCCGAGAGAGTGAGAGCGTCACTGCTGCCCGAGAAGTGCGTGGGCTCATGGACATTATGGGTGAGCCTCTGGTCAGCCTAACAGGGACAGCCTGGAGTGGGGGGTATCTCCTGTGAAACTCCCACTGTGTTCCTCTGCTCAGCCACCTGGGCCACCTCCCGGTCTCCTCCCAGGGGCTGCCTGCACAGTGGGTGTTGGCCAATGACAAATAATTGGCTGAAGACGGGACGTCACTGTCTTCCCTGCAGCTTCTTTATTTCTCAGTCCACACTGGCCTCCTTCACACTGCGCTGTACTAGTTGGATTTATCCCAATATGAAGGTCCCTTTTCTTTATGGTAAAAAAGCAATATACGCTCACTGTAGGAAAACAGAGGAAGGAGATAACAAGAAGGTAAAAACTCCTACCTCCACAATGGCATCCCTTGTTCCCCCATAGCCCACGTGGTGTCGAGCTTCCCACCTGGGTACTGGGGACAGCGGAGCAGACCCTAGAGCAGGTGGCCTTACATACATTTAACCATACATCCAAGGCCTCATTCTGTATAGCACTCATGGACCACCGTCATCTTTTTTTTATTTCCTTAAGCCCCTCTCATGCTGCTTAGCTTTGGGGTCCACCTTCTGAACTCAAGCCCTGGTGTACAGGGTCTCTCTGCCAGCACGGTCTCCTCCTGAGAGCTCTCCCCTCTCCTGAGAGGTCTGAGGGTAGCCCATCATCTCTGCTGTTGTTCCACAGTTCCTGAGAAGATAAACACTGTCGCCCTTAAAGGGCGAGAAGACTGTAAGAAAAGGAACTATGAGAGCGCACTGGCGAGCTTTGAGGAGGAGATTGTGCAGATTGGGATGGTGAGGTTCCTTTTTCCCCTCCTCCTCCTTTTCCACACCATTCTGAAGGCGGCTTTGTTAAGGCACCCAGCCTCTCTCCTTCCTCCTCAACAAGGAGGTCAGTGGCTCGCTGAGATATAGACATGGACGGAATTGCAGCCATGTCTGAGTGGCTCTCTGAGTGGTTGCTATGAGTATGGCTCCCTGTAACTCTTGGAAGAGCCCTATAAATCAAGTGCTGTTATTACCCATTTGACAATGAGGCCCAGGGATTCTCTCCTAACTTGGCAAACCAGGGGTCAAGTCAGACCTTCCCTCCAGGTCTGATGCCAAAGCCCAGCCTTTGGCTGCCCTGCCCAGTCCTGTTCCCAGATGCTCAATGGTGTAGCCCCAGTGACAGCTCGATGCTACTGGGCCCTTATGCACTTGGTCAAACTTAGTTCTCACTCTTCCTCAGAGATGTCATCTCTAAACACACTGGTGCCCAGAATGTTCCCAAAACGAGACCAGCCTTTGCCTATCCAGGTTGCTCTGAGCCCAGATTTCCATTCACCCACTTATCCTCATTCACGCTTTTTTTCACTCATGTTGCCCCACCCTGGATTTCTGGGGCTGTCTGTACCCGAAGGGCCCTGTTTCTCAGTATGTCCCATCTGGACACCGGCTCTACTCTCAGCTATGAGCTCCATGGCCTCAGTCAAGCAACCTACCTGAACCTGGAGTGTACTCATCCGGAGTAAACTTGGCATTCTTTCATTTGGCCACCTCTTTAATTAGTATTTGTTGAACACCACCCCCAGGCTAGGCCTGATATCAGAACCTATGTCACAGGCCGTGCTGAGAATCAAGTGAGTCAAGAGGAGGGCCCAGCGCAGGGCAGAGTGCTTGGCGTGTGGCCTGGCTGCTGTTGTCCTCTGGTTGGGAGTTAATTAGCAAACCTTCACTCCTCAGGTCTAGGTAGTCATCTCATTTCTGAGATGGTCCCATGCCTGGTACTTCCCCATTGCAGGGAGGGCTCTCTCCTCCCCGGGGCTTTGATGCCATGGCCATCACCCTCCTGGCCTGTTGCAGGAAATGGAACCTCTAATTTTGGAGACAGGGAGACTTTTTTTGAAAAAGCTATCTGACTCTAATGAAGACATCAACAGTCTCTTCAGAAAGGTGGAAAATGACACCAGCTTTGAGGACTACACTATGCAGGTAGGGGGTCCTTGGTGGCCGGGCCAGCTCTATCCAGGTACTGCTCCTTCCTTCCCTCCCACCAGCTCCCAGTCTGACCCAGACTTCCCTGCATAGACCCTGTCAGAGCTATGGGATAAGGTGGCCAAGACATTCCGGCTCCAGAAGCAGAAGATCAAGGGGCTGGATAAAGAGCTGCACTCCCTGGAGTTCTCCCGAGCTAACAAAGTGAGTTGGCTGCAGATGGGTTCCTTAGTGCTTTTTACTTGCAGGGTTTATTGGGCATCCTTCTGTTTCTTGTTGGTTCTTTAGAAAATGAGACGCTAACTATGGTACCTTGCCATTTCTAGCTAAAAAGCGTGTTGAAGAAGTATGCGAGAATCATAGAGAACACTTCCTACCTCATGCAGCCTGATGTGAACAGGCTGATAGATAAAGAAGCCATGGTGAGTGGTTTTCCCATTTGGAGATCAGCCCATGGAAGAAGGTGCAGGTCCCCAGGGTACCCTAGCCTGGTGTCTCATCTGTAACATTTCCAAGTACTCAGGGGGACCTCATAGGTTGGGAATCAGAGTCTTTGCTATTGTGAGCATTTTCGATAGAGATCTCTCTCAAGTTCATTTCCTATTTCCTTGCCATCTGAAACCGGGCACACCTAGCATAGTGTCAACATTTGAAGCACTGGAGCACTGATGATTTCCTGAGCACCTGCTGGGCTGTTCCCTCAGCTACCGTATGTAGTACAATAGGTGTGATGTTATGCAGTCGTCATCTTGGGGTCATCGCAGTCTCAGGGCAGTTTCCATCCTCATCACCTTCTCTGACTGGTTTCCTGGTTCTTCTCGTCTCTCTCCCCAACGTGGTCAGTGCATGTTGCTGACCCATGCCCGACTCTTGGCTGTGTCTCCACTGCTTCCCCCAGTCCACACTCCCAACCTCCCCCAGCTGCTTTCTTTGGTGTGGAAAATACAAAGTTCAAGGTTGTTCGTGATGTCTTCCATGTCAGAGTAAAGTCTCACCTCTCTCCATTGTGAGAAAGGATTCTCTTTTGCCTGCTCAGAGGTGCTTTTTGCTTTTGTGAGTGTCTTGGTCTGTGCAGAGAGCTGAGCGTATGGGATAGTGGGCCTGCTGACAGCATGGCAGGCTGAGAAGGGGACGCTGTTCAGAATCACAGATGGGCCCAGCCCAGGTCTCTGGTGTGTGTCCTGGACAGAGCACAGACAGGGAGGGAGCACAGACCTTCAGCACTGCCCAGACGTGGAAGCTCCCAAAATGACTCAGTCCCAGTGCCAGGAGCTCCTGGGTCCATGAAATCAGGATGATACAGGTGCTCCTCAACCTACGATGGGGACACCTCCCAACAAATCCATCTTAAGTAGAAAATATCATAAGGCGAAAGTGCATTTAATACCTCTATAAATCCATTGTAAAGTCAAAACATCTTAAGTGGAACCATCATCAACTGAGGATGTCTGTAATACCTACCCGCCAGGACTGGTTGGGAGGATGATCAAAGGGGCTCAGCTCCCTTTTGCCATCAGAGATAGCTCCTAAATTGCAAACATTTCATCCATCGGGAGAGTTAGGGTTTCAGGGTCCCGGGTGGGTTTCAATGTTTCACTTCCCAGTGCTTCTTTTACTCAGTATACCAACTAGCATCTGCTACTTGCTCTGTCTGCCTTTATCTCATTTAATTTCTTGGAATCCTTAGCATTATCCTCATACTATGGCCGTGGATCTGGAGGTTGAGGAAATACTTGCCAATGACCCCCTCCTAAGAAGTGCAGCTACATTAAACCTCAGGCTCCACTGAAAAGTGTTACTGGAATTTCTATCCACTGATCTTGACAGGGTTCTCACTCCCACCCCAGGTGCTGCTGCCCCCCTAGAAGGCTTTGGGAAATGTACGGAGGCCTGTGGAGAAATTTTTTTTTCTTTATTAAATCATAGTTGTGTACATTAATACATTTATGGGCACAATGTGCTTATTTGATATATGCTGTGGAATGCTTACATCTGACTGATTAACATAACCACTGCCTTGCTTAATTGTTTGTTGTGGTAAGACATTTATACTCTATTCTTAATAGTTTTGAAAAGTATCATTGCATTATACACTTTAGGCGAGGTCCCCCCAAATACCGTCCCTCCTGCCAGTGTCCGCCCTCCTCTCCCCTCTCCTTCCTCTTCCCTCCTTCTTTCTGGACTACAGTTGTGTTTTACCATTCATATGAATGTGTAGGTGATTATATACTGATTTCATAGTAGTATTGAGTACTTTGGAAATTTCTATGTCTGGGAGAATGGGAGAAGTGACTGTCATCTAAGGGTGGTTGGGCTGCTAAAGAGCAGAACAGAGCCACACAGTGAAGGATTGTCCTACTCCCATGCCAAGTGTGTTCCCGTGGGAACCCCTGGCAAGCCCAAAGAATGCTAGAGGTCTGGCCTCATTTGATCATTGGGTCTTGGTTCTTTCAACAGCTATATGTGACTGTTCCCTGAGGGCATGAGCACTATGCTTTAGCACTAAACTGAGTGCTAAACTCCTTTCCCCCTCTAACAATGTATCCTCTGTAGCCTCGGAGATGGGTTGAAGCTTATGTGGTCAGAGTCCACGGTTAAGCCTCCAGGGAAGGACCCTTGTCACTGTCCATGGCTACTCCTGCTAGGCAGCTGCTAGGCACCTTCCTTGAGTACATACTGACTCCCTGGTCCTCCTCAGCCTCTGCCACCACCACTTAGCCCTCAGTCTGTCCTCTGGCCCTCTCCAGCCTTCTACCACCCCTCTCTATCTGGGGTTTACTCTGACTTAAGAGCTCCCACCCCATCTACAGCCTGCCTGCCTGTTACCACAGGTCATGAACCATGCCCTGCTGGGCAACCGGAGAGCCCTGGCCCAACTGTTCGTCAACCTGATGGAGGCCACCCTGCAGGAGGAGCTGGACAGCCGCCGCCGCTGGCAGGGCCTAGTGGACGCCTGGAAGAGTTTCAAGAAGGAGAACTTGCTGCAAAGTTTCAGGTCTGTGGTGAACCATGCTTCCCACAGCCCTTCCTCCACCCCCTGGGGGGGCTAGAGGAGGCAGTCTCCCCTTCTTCTGACAGTTTTGTATATTTTCTCCTAAGCTCTTTTAGACCCTGTGCGGTATATGCAGTTTTATATCTATACTCTTCATGAATATTATTTTGTAAGCATTCTCTGAGCCCAGCACATATAGTTAGGAGACAGTCGTCTGATTATCTGTGTAATGTCCACGCTTTATTGTTACTTATAACTCTGTGGATACTGGGCCCAGGAGAATGGACGGATAGACATCTTGCAGGCATATACATCCCACCCTTGAGGAGCATCTTTCCCCACTTGGGAGGGGGAGCCCATCTCCACGCTTCCTCCACCAAGTGGCACTTTTGCTGGGGATGAAGGAAACGTGTACTGAGGCCTGACTCCACCTTGCCCTTCCATGTGACTTTAGTCAAGTCCTTGAATATTCAGAGTCTCTTCCTGTGCAAATCAGTCACCATAATGGACCTGCCACAGGGTTTTCATTGATCCAGTGAGATACTGTAGGGAAAATACCTGTGTGGGTCTGGGCCTGGGAAGTCATTAAGTCCAAATTGTCTACAGTGATGGCAAGAGCTGACATTTACTAGGCATTTCCCGTGAGCCCCGCGGGCACAGTGCTAAGGGCTATGCTTGTGTTACCTTAAGTCCTCACATGTGAAGAAGGTACTATCATTAGCTCAATTTTAACAGAAGAGGAAACTGAGGCTCAGATTGGAAGGGACTTATAGGCAGATGGCAATCAGGACCCCCACTGGATCTGAGGCTGCTGGTTCTGTGCTGTTAGTCCCAGAGCTTTACTAGTAGCACCTCTGTTTCCCTCCCCACCCCCCTTTCTTCCCATCTTTCTCCAGGGTCCTGGTGTGCAGGCAGAGCCTGGGGAGGAAGGGCCAGGGGACGGTGTGAGGGAAGGGGTGCTGGGGCTCTGACTCTTCTCACCCTGGGCCTGCTCCTTCTCTCACTCCCACCCTGCCTATCCTCTCCTTTCCATGGTGCCAATGCATCTGGCTGCCCAGAGACTTCATGGCCAGTGAGAATATCCAGTCTCCTCCAGCTGTGAAGAAGGAAATGGATGCCATGCTGAAGACCCACAACAACATGCAGCAGAAGAGGCTGGAGCATCTCTGCACTATTTGGTATGGGCAGGAGCGGCCCTCAGCCCCCCTCCAAGGCACCCTCCAAACCAGGCCATCTCCCAGCTCTCTGATCCTGGGCTGGCCACCTGGACTGACATTCTAGGGTATTCCAGTCCCAGTGGCAAGAAAGAGCATGACTTGTTGGCTATAAAAAGAAGTTTAGTGTGACTGTGCCAAACCGCTTGAAAGAAGCAATAGACAGGGCTGAGAGAGGAGGAGGCCAGAGCACACAGGACCTGTGCCAGGTGAAGGGCATTTGACCTTCTCCTGAGGGCAGAGGGGAACAAGGTGGCTTTGCAGTTTGGAAGTATGGGTCAAAGGGGTCTGGAGTCCGGGGTCGGTGAGGAGGCTGCAGATGCTCCTCTCAGATGTAGGTCCATCCAACTCAGATCCTCTAATAAGGGGGGTGGCCACTGAATGTTCTAGACCAGCGGTTCTCAAGCTGTGGGTCGCGACCCACAGGAACTGTGTTAAAGGGTTGCAGCATTAGGAAGGCTGAGAACCACTGTTCTAGAACCTGGAAGCCCACTGCCTAGGGATGGAGCCTGCTTAGTACTGCGAAGCAGAGATACTGTGTGTGGGGAAAATGCTCCTCCAGCTCCCCACAGCTCATTCGCTCCTCCCACCTGGTTTCCCGGGACATGGGTCTTCTCATCTCCTAACCCAGATCCTAAGTGCTCCTAGGATTTCAGTGATTATTAGGATCCGACGTGGGCTTCCTGCCCCATGGGCAGTTACATTGTGACCCAATGTGAAGGACAGGGGAGGAGCTTGTGGGATTTTCTGTAACTTAACTTGTTTCTAACTCTGAGCCCTGTTCTTTAAACTGGGCAAAACGTGAATATTCCTTGGTGTCTCAACCCCTGAGACAGTTAGACACAGGAATCTCAAGGGGGCTTTCCTGAGCCCAGGTCTTCATGCCCTGGCAGCATTTCCCCAGGGCCCTATGTCTTGCGGTTCCTCCCACGGTGCCACCAGGAAGCTGAGTCCAGGCTGCAGCTGCCAGACACTCGCCTGTCCTGCTGTATTCCCATTTGCCCACAGCCCCTTTTTATTGGGGTGGGAAACATCTGGTCTCCATGGCTCTCAGCCCTCTCTGACAAATGCCTTCTCATGTATGCACTAGGCTCTCTTAGAAATTAGGCCTTTGAAAACAAAAGTCAGAAAGATGTCTAGGCTGCCTTCCTCTCTGCCCTGCCACACTCCTCTCATGGGCCATAACTTTCAGCTGATGGGCTCCCTGTCTGAAGAGAGGGAAGAGAGGGGATCTGAATGCTTCTGGGCACAGCCAGGAGACACCATGCAATGGCAATGTCTGCAGGAGGAGCTGGGTGGACCTGTTTGACTTTGCCGGGGGAAGGTGGGAGAAATTCTGCCGCTCCTTCACAGGAGCAGCTCCTTCACAATGGGACAATGTAGACAGTGAAGTCAGGACACGATTCTAGCATCCAGAAGCATGTACTATAATTGCAAGGTTTGAGTGCACAGGCATCAAGGTAAAGGCGCAAAGCCTTAATCATGGATCAGGTGGACCTCAGCAGGGAAGGCTGGGGTCCTGGTCAGAACCTGATAGTGCCCTGAAGCCCACTGTGTAGAGGACCCCTATTCTTCCCTCACCTACCAGGTAGTGAGGGGCCTTTTAATAAAGCAGGAGGAGCCTGCTAACTAAGTCCCAGGTAACTGCCTCACAGGGCAACATGGGGAGTCCCACACCCCTTCCCAGCCCACGGCTCCAGGTCCTTCCTCCAGAAACCCCAAAGCTCCAGAAGCCTGCTAGGGGTCCTCCCTGCTGCTCATACACGGGCCCTGCCAAAAGCATGGGGTAGTGATGGCAGAAGGGGAGTCTAGCAAGGATTCCCTAGGGCTTCGGAGAATCCCAATGGATTTTCTGGACCTGATAAGTACACTATGTATGTACATATAATTCTAAAATAATTTTTCAAAAAAAAGATTTGCATTTTGGAGTCATGTTAGATTTACAGAAAAGTTACAAAGAGAGCACACAGAATTCCTAGCTCTGTCTCCTCAGCCAGTTTATCCTGATGTTTCCATCTTACATCAACACTGGATAGTCCTAAGACACCAGTTTTGATGCATTCCTATTAACTAAACACCTGACTTCACCTAGGTCTCACAGTTATCCTGCTTGTGTCACTTTTCTGTCTCAGACTACACTGCATTGAGTGTCATGCTTCGAGTTGAGGCTATGTTGTACATACGCTTGTCCCTACCCTTTGCTCTTTGCTGTCCCATCATAAGTGGGATGACCAGAATCCCAGGTTGCCCAAGACCATCCTAGGTTACGAATCTTGTCCTGGCATAATCATGAGTAGTGACTCCTTTCACTGTCAAAAATGTCCGGGTTTGAACAAGAAATCCTAAGTTCTGTCCAGCCGTATGAATCTTTCCACCCTGTTCAGCATCAACCAAAAGTTAGTGTCTTAAAACAACAGTGATTTCTAGTTTTTCACAGTTCTGTAAGTCAGCTGGGTGGCTCCCCTGGTCTGCACTTGTTTGATCAGGGTTGGGTGGTCCTACTCCTGGGTATAGAGCCTCTACTGAGTCAGGTGGGGACTCTCTCCTTGTGCTCTCTTAGCCTCCAGGAGGCCAACCTGGGATTCTACAAAGGCAAGTGGGGGAAGCAGTCCCCACAGTGAGAGAGAGCAAGTCCATGCACCGCCCTTCCCAAGCCTCTGCTGGTTTCATTTGCTAATATCCCACTGGCCAAAGCCAAGCCCATGGCTGTGCCCAGACTCCAGGGGAAAAGATTCCACCTCCCGGTGGGAGGAACTAACAAAACTGACCATTTTTCAATCTGCCACGCTACTTTTAATGACTTTCAGAGGAGGATTCACTGTACTTAACTAGATGGCTTCCTATTGTTGGATAAGACGATGTTTCTTCATTATTGTGTGTTTACAAACAGCACTATTGAGTGAACATCTTAAGGCATACACTCTGTATGCATTTTCATTGTTCTCTCAGAATAGTTTCTTAGAACTAGGCTTCCTTGGTCAGGTGACTTGAACAGTTTATTTTTTCCCACTAAGAAAAATCAGGGTTTTTTTCTACATAACAAACTTATTCATATTAGAAGACCTTTTTGAGAGGTGTGTTTTAGCACCAGGAAATCCCCAGGTCCCTTTGTTTCTTCAGTATTTAAATGGATTATTTTCTGGAGCTATGTTCCTTGAAGATGCTGTCCATTTTGGCAAGTAAGTTTTGTTCATGTGTGGCTTACTCATCATATCTTTCCTCCCCAGTGACCTCCTGCCCCCCAATTACAACAAGACTCAGTTGACTGAGTGGCATTTATCTCTCAAGGCCCTGAACAAACAGCTTGGTAAGTGATGTTTATGGGACCCCAGTCAGGTCTCCCCAGAACTCTGTTCAAGTAGTAGGTTTATTATGGCTTAGTCAGTCATCTATCTGAAAAGAGATGGGCGGTACCTTCATCCTGGGGAGGAGGAAAGAGGGTATGGAGGGAAGAGTGAGGTCTGAGGACTTGGAAGCTCCTTCCTACCTTCCTAGGACCACCCCATCACTATCCAGCCTGAAGCCAGGCCAACCATACAGTCTGACCCCTGACCCTTGACCCATGACCAAACATGGAGAAAAAGAGAGGGCTCTGAGGATGGCTTAGGGGCCATGTCCCAAGGGTGTGAGAGGAAGCACATGGTCTCCCTGTTTGACACCCAGCTCTGCTCCACCCTGGCTATGTGACCTTAGGGAAGTCAAGGCCAGTTATGGCCTCAGTTTTCTCCTCCATAAAATAGACATGTCAAGAGATGTAATAATGGTCTTTACTTGTGGCATTGATTTTCAGTGGTAGTTCAGGGCTCAATTATAAATGGTAATGTTTAAAAATGCTCTATAACAAAGGTCATCAGACTACAGCCGTGAACTGGCTATTTTGTAAGTAGTTTTTATTGGAGTACAGCCACCTTAATTATTTATATATTGCTTTTGCTCTAAATGGAAGAAGTGAGTATGATGGTCCTCAACTCGTGACTTTATGATTTTACAATGATGTGAAAACGATATGTCGTCAGTAGAAATTGCAGTTCAGATTTTGAATTTTGATCCTTTCCTGGGCTAGAGTTGTACAGTATGATACTGGGCTAGAGTTGTACAGTATGATACTCTCGCCCAATGCTGGGCAGTCAGCAACCACAGCTCTGAGTCAGCCCTGCCATCACCAGGGTAAACAATTGATACTCTGCCATGCACTGTGTTGCCAGATGAGTTTGCCCAACTGTGGGGCTAATGTAAGTGTTCTGAGAACATTTAAGATAGGCTAGCTGAGCTATGATGTTTGGTAGTTTTGGTGTACTAAATGCTTTTTTGACCGATGATATTTTCAACTTACGATGATTTTATCATGATGTAGCCCCATCATAAGCCGAGCAGCATCTGTAGTTACAAAAGAGACCAGACGGCTCTAAAGCTAAAATTATTTACTTTCTAGCCCTTTATAGAAAAAGTTTAGCGAGTCTTGCTCTAGAAGACATGTAACAATTGTCCATTCATTTGAGGCTCACAGCAGCCTAGTAAGATCAATAATAGTATTGTCTTCTTGTCCAAGAGGACTCAGAAGCACAGAGAGATGAAGTAGCCTGCCCAAGGTCAGACAGCCAGTGCAGTATCACAGCTGGACTTGGCTAGGTACTTTGGTTAGTAGTACCTGCCATTGCTCCTAGGGCTCTAAGGTTTACGGTACTAAGGGTGTTTCTATACAAGTCCCAAGATGCTAAATAATTGCTGCCATTCATTCAGTGACCCCTCGGGACAGGTTTTGTGCTGGGCCCTGGCAATAGCAGGTCGTTATGGCCTGGGCCACTTCCAGTCCAGAGTAGAAGTCAGACAAAAGGGAACATGACAGAAGGCATGAACTGGTCATAAGCTACACGAGCCCACAGTCAGACACAACTGGGTAGGGTCATGGAAGATCTTGCCAAGTAAGCAGGAGTACATTTGAGACCTATAAGGCAAGTGAGAGTTGGCCAGGACAAGAGGGGGAAGTATTCCCAAGGACACAGCAGGTGGCTGGCCCAGAAACAAGACAGAGCTGGGCCCTTCACGGAAAGGGGAATGTGGCAGGAGAGGCTGGAAGACAGAAAAGGGCCAGGCTCTGCTGGCCCTGTCAGCTATGTGGGGAACCTGGGCACTGTCCTGAGGCAGTGGGAACTCAGGAAAAGGTTCTGAGCTTCTCCTGATGATCTCAGAGAAAGCACAGGGTTCATTCAGAGGGGTACAGCGGTGGAAGGAAGCAGGGGACCTGGGAGAGCCCATTAAGGTGACTTCCCTCAAGCATGGGGATGCCATAGGCCAGGAAGTGGCCCTGGGGACAAGAAAAAGCAGCTGCAGAGAGTGGGAACCACCACTCCAAAACTTCTCTGAGGCCCCTCACTTTCTGGAAACTGGCAGGAGCAGTAACCCGAGGCACACAGAGTTTATTATAAACTGGGAAACACAGGAGAAGCAGAGAGAAACACAGAGGAAAAAGCTCTGGGTATTTTGCGCCTCGCGCCTTTTGTAAAGAACCACAGACAGATCTGTAAGCACTCATTAGTTCGCAGCCTCGGCCGGTGTGTGACTTGGAGTAGTTTCCCCAAAGGAATTCCATAAGCCCTGAAAGCGAGTTAAGAGTCAGGTTCGGAAATTCGTGCTCCTCATTTGGTGTCAGGAACTTTGTAAGGAGAAATTGGAATCAGGACCACCGATTTCACCTGGATACACTTAGCTGTGGCGGCACTTTGCTGGGGAGAAGCTGCTTTCCTTTTGACACCCATTTCTAAGTCCCCTCCTGCTTCTGGAAGAGCGGCTGACCTGTTTTGTCTTCTGCCCGCGGAGACACCTACCACATGGACTGCCTGATGCGCATCCACACCCAGTACGAGAAGACCTGGGAGGAGTGCCTGACCCGCATGCGGGACTGCAAGGTGGGCGCCCCCTGCAGGCCTGAGAGGGGAACGCAGGGTGGGGCCTGCTGTGCCGGTCCCGGCCCCGCCCCGCTGCCCTCCGCCGTGTCCCCACCCCCCATGCCACCTAGATCCGGTTTCTCTTCCTTTCTCAGGGGCCCCAGGTGCTCGCCGGCCTCTGAGCTTTCTGTAGCTACTCCTTCTGCCAGACCCCCTTCCCCAGCTGTCCCTGCCATGTCAGGTTTTAGCCCACGTCACCTTGTCTAGGAAGCCCGTGTGAGATGAAGTATGTGTTCTCAGATCACCTCAAACTTCACCCTTGTTTATAAATGGGGATCCTGGTCGTTACTGCAGCTCCCCTCTTTTATTTATTCATTCATTTATCTATCTATCTATTTATTTTTTATTGTGTGCCAAGTTCTGGTTTTTGGGTTTTTTTTGTATTTTTTTATTAAATCACAACTGTGTACAGTTATGGGGTATAGTGTGCTGATTTGATGTACAATGTGTAATATTTAAATCAAACTAATTAACACAGCCATCATCTCACTTACTTGTTGTGGTAAGACATTTCTACTACACTTTCAGGAGTTTTGAAATGTTCCTTTGCATTGTGCACAATAGGTGAGGTCCCACCAAATACCCTCCCTCCTCCCGCCCTCTCCCCTCCTGCCCCTCTCCCTCCTCTGCCCTCCTGCCCTACCAGGCCCCACTTCTCTTCCATCTTCCCTACCTGGTAACAGTTGAGTTCGCTCCCAAACAACAAGGACTGCTTTTCTGGGATAGAGGAATATTTCATCAGAATGTCCCTTCCTACCTCCTTGGTAAGACTGTGTAAGTGAAAAACCCTATAGCATAACTGTTCTGAAGAGTGCTGAGCTGTGAGGGCCTCTCCTGCTGCCCCCAGTCAGCTTCTGCATCTCTGGCCAGCCCCTCCAGACCTGGGGGGGGGAGCAGAATTCTCAGGAAACAGGGGCCCTTTCAAGGGAACTCAGGTCTGTCTCGAGCTACTCCGGGGGCCCATAGCATGTGGGGTCTGCAGCCTAAGTCAGGCTCTGCCTTGTCTCCCGTACCCAGACGCAGCTGCTGGACTGGAAAGTCTGCACCGAGGAGGAGGCTGAGACCCTGGTGAGCCAGTCCTTCTTCCAGATGATGGGAGTGCTCCAGAGCAAGGTGGAGGAGGAACTGGAGCTCTTGGACGTGCGTGGTGGGGGCCCCGGTGGGGGGTGCCAGGCTATAAGGAGAGTAGAGTCTGAGGGCTTCCAATTTTCATGTCCCTAGTGTGTCCACTTGCCCTCACCCTTGCCAGCCCCTCACAGAGTAACTCCCTCTCCCAGGCCACTCCAGGCTCATCCCCCTTCCTGCCACCAGTGACATGGGTGCTGTGCAGAGCTCTGGAGAAGCCCTTGCTGACCCTGGGCACTCAAGAGCTGTGGGTACAATCAGCCCCCAGCCCAAGACACTTACTGTCTTGAGTGGGATTGACACATATTTGTGTGAAGGGCATATTTCTGTGATGGTGACTATTTTAGGCTCTGTGGGCCATCAGGTCTCTGTCATAATTCATCAACTCTACTAGTGTAGCACAAAAGTAGCCCTAGGCACTGCAAAAATGACTGATGTGGCTGTGTCCAGATAACTTTATTCACAGACACTAGCATTTGAATTTCAGATAATTTTCACTTCATTCGATGTCTTCTTTTGACTTTTTCAACTGTCTAACACTGTGATATCCATACTTGGCTAACACAGTCAAACAAAAGCAGATAAAGGGCCAAATTTAGACTGCAGGCAACAATTTACTGACCCCTCGCCCAGATGAAGGCATAAGATATGTATGTGTTTTTAAAAAGTGGTGTGTGAGAGGATTTAGCAAGTTTGGTGTTTAGCCCCGATGCTATGAGTCTGGGAACTCCAGGGAAGGAGAGATGCCCCCAGCCACTATCAGTATGTCCCCACCTGAGTGCCCAAACTCCCATTTTTCTCTGTCAGTGACATTTTTACATCATTGGACAGGTCTAGGGGTGAGACTTTAGGCTCAGTCAGACCAAGGACATAGCTCTGGGTAGACCAGAGACACTACCCCAGGGAGGAATGGCCAAGACCCCAGGGGGAGCCCAGAAGTTGACCTTGAGGGAGGGTTCCTGGGAAGTGCAGGCAGCGCTGTTCAGGTGTTGGAGACGCGGCCGTTCCTCATGGCCCATCTGCCTTGACGCCTCATTCGCGGATTCTGCCACTGCAGAAATCCTTTGAGGCCTTGGCGAAGCAGACCGAGTGGCAATCCACGGATCTCTTCAGCTACTTCAAGGAGGCAGTGCAGCTGTGGGAAGCCCACCAGACCAAGCTGTCCATGCAGGAGCTGGAGCTGGAGAAGAGGATGGAGCAGCACCAACAGAAGTACAACCAGGAGAACCAGGTGTGGCCCCCACCACAAACAGAAGTGAACACACACAGATCCTAGACCCACATATAAAATCTTTAGCTATAAAACTGGGCTGACCTTGGTCATGGATCAGATGGGAGTAGCAGAAATCTCCTTGAGCTAGGTCCCAGCTGTGTGAGGTCTCTGGAACCAAATGGGCTGTAAGAGAGTAGACAGATGGTTAAGTAAGGAGATGATCAAAGTATGATATCGTGAATCACGTGGCTTACTGCCATACAAAGAGAATTTTTTCTTAGGTTGACTGACCCTTCTTAAAGAGGGGGAGAATAACATGAACAAACCCCACAGGGGTGGACAAGCTCCATTGACCACATGGTGAGTGAGTTCCATGGTTGTTAAAGTCTGGTTTGTCCATCAGGATGGAAGCTGGCCTCCGGGGGATGTACAGTCTAGTTAAAGCCTGAGGGGTACTTTCCTAGGAGGAGTTTCTCAAGAGAGGCTGGCTTGAAGGCCAACATAGCCGAGATCTGTGATGATACCTGGGCCCTGGAAGTGTGAGGGTGATGCTGGGCCTGACAGGGACACTTCATAGCCCAAGGCCTATTGCAACCTGAGCTCTCTCTATCAGAGAAGCTGCTGATAGTGTGAAAACTATCTGGCCTAAGCTCTCACAGGGTCCGTCAAACTCCTGAGTTTGTGTGTACTTTGAAGTATGTTCAGTAATTGAGGTAACCTACATATGATAAATTGTTACATGTTACATTCTGGAAGGGAAGGAGGCACATGCTCCAGGTTCTTCTTACAGCAACATATGTGTCATTCACATCCCTGACTATGTAAGCATCTGGAATCGTTTCACAGCTCCACAGTGTATGAGGGCATTGATGTTTGTAATCATTGGTGTCTGGCAGTCACCCTGTGCCAGAGGGTCAACTCTGCCTACCTGGCCTGTCCCCACACACTCTGGGGCTGAGGAGCATCAATTCAGCATCTGACTCTGAGCACAACTGGTGAGAGGAGAGTGAGGTACCACAGGAAGATATGGCACTGGCCTGAGCAGAGTCTGGGGTGTGAGGGACATGTCCCCAAGGAGTCCCATCTGAGCTGGGTCTGGGGTGTACAGTGGACAGGAAGTCCCAGTCACAGAGAAGAGTCCAGAGGCCTATAGTAGAGAAAGCGAGAGTGGTGGCAGATTTCACGCCCCTCTTGTATAAAGAGCATCCCAACCTGCCCAGGTGCCCAGGCCTCAGTTCCAGTGGCGAGGTCCCCGAAGGCCACTCACTCTGTGGCTCATGTCTACTTCCTCTTGTTTTGGGGGTTGCCTCCAGGCTCTGGAGTCCCACCTTGATAAGCTCTTGGACCAACTGAGGCAGCAGAGCCGTGAAGAAACACTGGCATTTCACCTGGAAAAGGCCAAAGATTTTCTGCAGACCATGAAATCCAGGTAGGCTGACCAGACCCCAAAAGACAGGAGGGGATGGTCAGGAACTCATCTTCAAGATCACAAGCAGACTGCATAGGAGTCCAGGGGCCTACTCAGCAACCTGAATATGGAAAATGTGCCTCTGACTTTGTAGAACATTGTGGTCCACTGCAGTTCTGCTATCCGCCAACAAAGAAGCTTCCAGGAGAAGTGTGAAAAGTTCATGGAGGGAGGTTTTCAAGGCAATGTAATTTAAAGGTCAAGAACATGGGGCCAGGCTGGCTTGTGTTCTCAGTGGTTAGTGCGCCGGCCCTGCATATCAGGGACAGTGACTTTGAGCCTTGCCTGGGCCTGATAAACAAAAAACAAACACAAACAAATAAACAAGGGCCTCTTTTTTAAAGGGGGAATAATTCAACTGCTGCAAACATAGAGATTTTCTCCTCATTCCTGCCCCATTACTCCTTTTTATGGACAGACACATGTATGTATATGAATATATACACATACAGTGTTTATATAATAGAGACCGGATTACACTAGACTATATTATACTATAATAGTAATAATAGAGACTGGATTACACTAGGCAAATTGTCCTTTAACTGCAGATAGATTTCAATATTTTTTCCTTTTATTAAGTCATCTACACATAGGTCATGAATACATTTATGTATTTGCGGGGTACAATGTGTTGATTTTTTATACAATTTGGAGTGCTTACATCACACTAATCAACATAGCTTTCACCTCCTTTACTTAATTGTTGTGTTAAGACATTTATGTTCTATTCTTGATAGATTTGACTTGTACCCTGGTAATATGCTCCATAGACGTGGTCCCCCCGTTTTACCCTCCCTCTAGCAAACCTCCCTATACTTCAATTTTGAAATGACCATGTAGCATTCATTACTATAGATACTTCCTGATGATTTAACATCCCTGAATTGATCCCCTGTTTTTGATTGGCTCCAATTCTCAATATGACAAACAGTTCTCTGTGAACTTTCTTGTGTCTTTGTGCCTTTGTACAACCAACTCCACAAGGACCAGTCACAGAAGTGGAATTTTATCACCAATTGACTGTAAGACTTCGATTCAGAAATATAACTTTAGGCAAGAAAGTAACCCTCTAAGCCTTGGTCTCCTAATCTGAGAAACAGACAAAAGCTTGGGTCTTGGCATATTCAGAGGTTTGATGGGAGAACATAGATACTATAAAATTCAAGGACAGAATTAGGACAGTGGACAGGAAAAGGGACCTCACATTACAACATATAGAAAACTCTCATGTGTGTTTTCCAAATGTTCTGCAAAAAACACATATTCCTTGTATGATCAGAAAAATAGCTGCCCACATGGCAGCTCTATGCAAAGCTAAGTGCCAGATTCCAGCCACCTCTTTGGGGTCAGGGTTGTGGCTTCTGCCTGGGGTCTCCCTCCCTCAGCTGAGCCTCCCTGAGACAGTGGTCTCACCTCCCTTCTTTCTAGGTATAAATGTTTTCATGTGGTGCTGACAAGGGAAGTGCTGGAGTATCCAGTGATCATACTGAAAGAACTCAACTTCTACAGCCTCACCCTCAGCCAACACTTCTTCGTGCGTGAAATCTTTGAACAGGTATGGAGAGGAGTATGATATATCCAGCCACTCACAAAGAAGCACAGGGAGAGGCTGACTTCTCACTGTGATCTGCCTAGACTTGAAAGCCATCCCTAATCCTGTAGAGTTGAAATCAATGTCAGGACATCATGGAGAAAGAAGCTGAAAGTGACTCTAAAAAGACCATCTCTTTCTCTGTTGGGAGAAAGTTCAGAATTCAGGGCTAGATGACTTTTCAATGAAAAGGCTAATTTTATATGACACGTGGAGTTCCATTTATGGTAACTACCACCATCACATAATTCTCCTAAAATATAGCCCTGAGCCAACTACTCTCCTGCTCAAAAGTCCCCCACCAAAGCAAATTCATAGGCCCTACATGAGGCCCCACACTGTCTGCTTCCCACCTTCACTCCCCCTGATCCAGAAAAATCACCCCTCTTCCTGCATATACCCCTCTGCCAGCTAGCCTTCCTCATCCTGCTGTCTCTGCTGGGACCCCGCTGTCTCCACATGTTCCAATCCCATCCATCCTTCTGGACCACTACCAGGACAGGATCCTGCTCACTCAGCCTCGCCCCTCAGCTCACCGTCCTCATCCCCTGCCACCTCTCTGGTCTCCAAGTAGTTTTGGTATTCGGTTGTGGTCAAATACAGGAGTTCAGAGCATCCAGCTAGAATGTGTTTCCTGAAGGGCGAGTGTGCCTTATTGATTTTTGTTCAACTTTGGCCCCCCTTAGCACAGGGTCTCATATATAATGCAGACACAACAAATGGCTCTCTGGGTAAATGCATGAATACATGGAGTGTCCTGGTTTGAATCTCCTAGAGTTTGGCTCTTTTCACTCATATATAGCCAGAGTCCTGATCCAGAATACCTGGCTCTTTCCCAGAATCCTCTGTAGGGATTCCTGCTTAGATTATAAGTAAATGTTCCCTCTGACACCAGGGTTGAGGTAGACACTTAGGCTATCGGAAGATGATCTCAGTGTCCACCCTCTGAGATCACTCTGGTCATCTGGGTTAAAGGTGTGGATACTGTTATGATCTCTATTTCAGTGGAGTTCATGGAGGTGGCACTGAGCCTCATACAGTTTCAAGGACTTGCCCAAGATCACTCAGCGTGTAAGGAGTTGCGATTCAAATCCAGACCTGCAAACCCCACAGCCTTCACTGTTACCCATAACACTGTTACCCAAACAGGGAATTTGTGGAGTTATCAAGGGGGTTCCCAGGATTGTGCGAGTCATCTCTTGCTGTCTATTCCAATCTAGCACAAATGCAGCAGATTTCTGCCCCTTGTTTGCATCCCTCAGTTTATCTGTTTTTTCCCTTTTGCTCCAGATCACTACCAAGAATATGTGAGAATGAGCTTTTATTCCATTACTTCCCATGTGTGCTGTAATGGTTTGCTAGCCTGCATGGAATTAAGGAAAACTGGTTTCCTGGTATGGGAACAGATTACTGCAATGAACTTAAGTTGGCCAAGGCTTGCATCAGATATTGAGGGGAAGGGTGGGTCCTTTTACTGAAAAGAAAAGAGATGCCTTTAGCATCTTTAGAAGTGGCTCTCTGTGATGGGGTGGGAGGGTCACCATGTGTGACGCAATTCTTGAGGACAGGACACAATTAGAAGAGGGACTTTACCTAACAAATGCAAGCAATGTAACCTGGTTCTTTGTATACTAAATGATTTCCCAACAATAAAAAAGAAAGAAAGAAAAAGAAGTGGCCCTTTATAAAGGCAGTGCTGGTCCTTCAATGACTTATGGTTTTTCCTTGCAGAACTTGGCTGGAGAAGTCATTTTAAAATTAAGGGAACCAGGTAACAAACACTTTCACAATTCAAGTATGATTCTCCCTGACTTCACTGTTCTGTACATAGTATTTGTGGGTTGGGGAGGCCCAATTCAGGCAATGTTGGTAAATCGTCTCTCCCTGTGCTTTGGTGGGTCATCAACAGAAACACATGAAAAGAAATTCCAGAAGACAATTAGAAGACCAAAGAAATTGCCAAAGACTAAAGTGGAGATAAGCAAAAGCGAGGAAAGCATAAGCAGAGGGACAACTTATGCCAGGCCAGCAGAAAAAAGGACAGAAGAAAAAGATCAAGAATCAGAGACAGAAGAAAAAGATCAAGAATCAGAGTCCTCCATAACTAAAGAGGTCCTGAGCCAGCAGGAAAAGTCTGCACTGAGTGATGAGATGGATGAGTCCAAAGAGGGCTCTATTCAAGGATCGGATGAAATGCAGGTCGAAATAGAGAGCTCCTTAAAATCCTCTCTGAACCAGGAAAATGTGATGGTTCGAGGAGAGAAGGAGGAGGAGGAGGCAGACAAGGAAGAGAAGGAGGAAGAGGAAAAAGATGAAGAGGAGAGGGGGGAAGAAGAAGAGAGGGAGGAAGAGGAGATGGGTGAGGAAGAGGAGAACGATGAGGAAGAGGAGAAGGATGAGGAAGAGGAGGAAGAGGAGGAGGAAGAAGAGAAGAGTGAAGAGAAGGAGGAAGAGGACCAGCAGAAGGAGGAGGAGGTAAAAGAGGAACAAGAGACTATCAGTGGGTGGGGAACGTTTGCTATGTTCATTTCCTGCGTATCCCTAGTATAAGCTGGACTTCCCAATGGACCAGTGTCCTTAGAGGTACATGTAACAAATTACAAAAGTATTCATACTTTTTGATTTTTGCGCACAGGGGATCCAATTCTTTGTTCACAGCAATGCTTTTATTTATTTATTTATTTTTTAGATAAGGTCTCACTCTGTTGCCCAGGCTAGAGTGCATTATCACCATCACAGTTCACTGCAGCTTTAAACTCCCAGGCTCAAGCCTTGACCTCCCAAAGTGCTAGCGTTATAGGCAGCAATGCCTTTTCAAATCCACCTTCCTGTCCTCATGATGCTGTAGCCTACTCTGGTGTTACCCCTCACCACTCTGTGGCTTTCCTCATCTTTCCCTTATTCTTTCTCTTTCTTAGCTCCCCTTTATTGAATAGACGAACTTAGCCTCGCCTGCTTCATCCAAGCCTATTTATTTCTTATCTCTTCCTATTTTCAAAAGATCCATATCTAAGCTATTGGACAGAGCTCTCCTTTGAGTGCAGGGAAGTGACTCTCATGTTAATATGTTCTCAAAACACATTCAAATTTATAAAACAAAAAAATGAATTCCATAATTATGTAAGTGCAAATGACTCATTACATTGCGGTGGAAGAATTGGCAAATGAGACTTCTTTTTAAGCAGGAATCCCAAAGTCAAATGCCCATAGGAATATAATAGAAAAGAGGGCTGGAGACCAAGTGTAAAATAATGACGTGATGAAAACTGTATTGTTACTCAGCCCCAGCGGACATACCACATGGGAATGAAGGCTCAAAATCATACTTTCTGATATATTTCTTTTTTTTTGAGACAGAGCCTCAAGCTGTCACCCTGGATAGAGTGCTGTGGCACACAGCTCATAGCAACCTCCAATTCCTGGGCTCAAGCGAGTCTCTTGCCTCCGCCTCCCAAGTAGCTGGGACTACAGGCGCCCGCCACAATGCCCAGCCATTTTTTGGTT